>JBAMHZ010419363.1:0-11784 GCA_037177395.1 Alpinia galanga
AAAGTTCACCCCCCCCCCCCCCCCTTGCTCGGGTCTCTACGATCCTACAAGAAGTACTATAACTTTCTCACAGGGTTACAATTTATGCTAAGTGTATAATCCTAGATGAATTTGTCAGTAATAGCCAAAATGATATAGAAAAAGTCCAACTATAAATATGAAAAATAGTATGACAATGAAAAAATTGTAGCAAAACAGTTGAATAAGTATATGGAGCTAGGGTCCTATATGTGCCTCCCAAACCTATTAGTAATTTATTGCAATGAAATGATCAGGTGATCTAAAGTTGCCTTCCAAAAGAAGTTTGAAGACCACACATTCTTTCATTCATCTCTAAGCTCAACTAACCAGATCACAGAAACATCAAATCATCACATAAAAAATCAGTGTTCATCTCCAAAAGTAGGGGGTAAAAAAAATGTCATCCAGAACAATCACAGTATGCTCCAGCCACCTCATGAATGGTATAAGATCAGCCTGAACCAATGATGAAATTGTGATAGAAGTTGATTCCCTTAGTGACTCCATAGGGTTATATAAAATTGTTGGAGATCCTAATGGGAGATTAGATCCACAACCTATATCAGGACTCAGATTAACAGATAGGCTTTAGCGCTTATCTCTCTCTAGTATAGCATATGGTCCAAGGTTGTTGATGTTCAACATTCACAGTGATGCATGAAAGCACCTCCCAACCCCAGTTTATACTCTCAAAAGTACGAAAACTCCTACATCAAACTCTCTAAATCTACAATGTCTACAGAGACACAATGTTGATTGCTTACTGTTATCTTGTAATTGACATTATCATGCAAGTCTTGGAAATGTTCAATATAAGACTTAGTGGACGCCAGTGATCAGCATCAAAAGTAAATAGAGAGTAAACAAAAAAATGATTCATATGGTTCTCGCAAAAGATTGAGAAAGAATGGTAGTCAGTCAATGTGTTTACAGAGATATAAATGACACAATTGACTGCATTTAAAATTTGATTTTTACCATGACACAACTCTCAACCTAACATTACAGGGTCATGGTGCCTATTTCGAGGAGTCTCACTGGAGAGAAACCAACTGAGTTTGTCTATTATTGGGGAAAAAACAGCGAAAAATGGCATTACTTCATAAGATGTTATCTTTCTTCTTTTTACTAGCTTGCTTCTTGCCTCTGTGAAAGGATTTAATAGTGTAAAAAGGTGCAATTGACTGTTTCTCATCCAATTTGCATTTCAGCATTGCACTGCCATTTTGCACATTGCCAATTCTCAGAGACAATTCTACTTTGCAACTTCTCATTTAATGTCACAGAATTTACTACAATAACAGCTAGAGTTTTTCTCTATGATAATTTATTCTTGTCATGATTTGACACCCGACTAGTCATAACAAAGGTAAATTCTCTGTGTAGCTGTTCATAGTTTTCCAATCTTATAGATGGCTATGGTTCTTTTACAACTGCAGTTACAACTTCTGCTGAGGCAACAAGAGCTTTATTACTTCTAAGAGAAAACAAGAATGCTTTTGATCTGATAATTAGCGATGTCCATATGCCTGACATGGATGGATTTAGATTACTTGAATTAGTTGGTTTAGAAATGGACCTTCCTGTTATCAGTAAGTAACTTCTCTGAATTTGTCATTTCTTCACAACATACTCTGGAGATATTTATGTAACATATATGTCAATTTATTCACGAATACTGCAGTGATGTCATGTGATACAAGATTTGATATTGTGATGAAAGGAGTAAGTCATGGGGCCTGTGATTTTTTATCTAAGCCTGTCCGCATGGAAGAGCTACAGAATATATGGCAACACGTTGTCAGAAGAAAATGGCTTGACAATAGAGAAATTGAACAGTCAGGCAGCATGGAGGAAAGCGATCATAACAGACATATAATTGATGATTCTGAATATACTTCCACAGTGAATGATGGGACAGATAGTTCATGGAAATATCAGAAAAAGAAAAGAGATGCTAAAGAAGATGATGATGCTGAACTAGACAGTGTAGACCCATCTTCATCTAAAAAACCACGGGTAGTGTGGTCTGTTGAACTCCATCAGCAGTTTGTCAATGCGGTGAATCAACTAGGAATAGACAGTATGCACATTTCTCAACTCATGCATTTGTAAAACAAAAATAATAGGATCTGTTATGATGTGTGAGTTATTATACATAAGCTTTACTGAAAGAAATTTTTTGTCTGAATATTGCAGAGGCAGTGCCGAAAAGGATCCTAGAATTGATGAACGTTCCTGGTTTGACAAGAGAAAATGTTGCTAGCCATCTGCAGGTTTGACCTAAGTTATTGTATTAATTGCTTCCAGTCAGCCCTATAATTTTGCCCTAAATACATGTACACACAACTTCTTGCTCTTGTTATTGTATCCTGATAGATCTGAAATAAATTTTTGGTTTTCATATTGCTCGTATTGGACACTCAGTGTTTGGTTGTTTCTGAATTTGGCATATGCATTAATATCCTGTGGCTAGAGAAAGCCTTCTTTTGAAATTTATTAACTCGGTAACTGTCACGGAGATCTCACTGAAAATTGAACAGTTTTTTCTGTAATCCTTATTGTATAAGTCAAATTTAAAGTGTTAAATAGTTTTTCCTTAGAAATATATTTTTCTCTTTGTTAAAATATAAATTGGAACTTCAGTTTCTCATTATTGGGTACTAACACGATTTGATGAGGACAATTTATGTGAATATCAATATAAGTATATACTGGACTGCTGGTTTTTCCTTGTTATAAATATCAACGTCAACAAATCTTGTAACCAAGGTTGCTAGGATTGGGATTTTAGTGAATGAATTGTTTATAGGATCTGATCATCGGATGAGAGTGTGGTATTTTAAGATCCTTACAATTTATAATTTAGTAATTTTATTTGACATTCATCATTGATCATTTTTATCAATTTTTTATTACGTATTATTAGTATACATATTTCTTTGAATCAATACCACAATGCCTAAGTCAAAGTATTCATACACTAAACATACTGATAATACAAAATGATTGTGGAGGTGTTTGAATCATCAACAGAGGCGATCTGCCTTGCAACAGCATTGTTTGGCCCCTCTTGCGTCCTTTGATCTATTTCACCCTAATATGTTGCATGATCTCTTGCAAATGTGTCTCCTTGATTTGTCAGCACCTCATAATAGTTCCATGTTAAGGCATTAGATCAAATAATCTTACAAAATTGACAAATGATAACAAAATGAAAAGCTCACTACATGTCATTGAATGTTTTCTTGATAAATTTGATGTATTTGTTTCTTTTCAAAAGCTTTATATATTGACTATTATAAAACCTTTATCTTTGGCTGTGTCTATTCAGAGTTGAATTGAAAATTCAAAAATATCCATTCGATACTAATTAGCGGAGTTATATTTTTAGATTGCCATTACGACAATGGGATAGAGAATGAACATTTTTGCTTCTAAATGTATTATAATTTCTTTATAAATTTTGGATTACATAATACGTCAACATGCCTAACATTTTAGCATTTTCAACATGTTCAGAAATTCAGACTTTACCTGAAGAGATTAAGTGGAGTGGCTCAACAACAAAATGCATTTAGTAATACTTTATGTGGAGCTTCTTCAAATGCAAAGTTGGGTCAGCTAGGAAGACTAGATTTCCAAACTATGGCAGTCTCAAGTCAAATCTCTCCACAAACTCTGGCTAACTTGCAGGATGAGCTCCTTGGACGTCCATCCCGCAGCTTAGTTTTTCCATCAATCAAGCAACCTGTAGTTCAACAAGCTCTGGTTCAAGGGAACAACTGTGTTAGTTTTGAACGAGGAATCTCATTTGGTCCGCCTTTGTTAAAGCGTCAGGAATTATCTTCTTTTCCAGTTTGGTCCTCTAATAACCTTGGTGCTGTGAGCTCTTCAAACAATCTTGGAGGTCTAAATGCTTCTCAGAACAGTAGTATGCTTATGACGATGTTGCCACAGCCACATTCACGAACTATCCCATCAGAATCCAAACATGCAATTAACGTGCAACCATCTTGTTTGGTTGCCCCTACAAAATCACCTGGCAGTTTTCAAGTTCAGGTGAATCCTATGCTTAATCATGACTCTGTCGTGGTCCCTTCTCAATCTTCAGGTAGTTACCAAGCAGCGAATGCTGTTGTTCCAGTGATTCCAGATTCTGTTGTAGTCTCTCCTCAGTCATCCACCAGCATGAAAATGGAGAAGAATAATGTTACAAAGTTGAGATCTCCCATAATTTCTTCTCAATCATATACCAGTGTTTTGTTAGGGAATAGCCCTGGTATTCTACATTATGGTTCCGTGGCAATCCCTTCTCAACAAGTATACCAATCTCTTGCTGGTAACAATTTTCATTTGAATCGCAGTTCCCTGGCAGTTCCATTGCAGTTGTCAAACACATTAAAGCCACAGAAAGATGTCCCTCTGAGCCATAACTCTAATCTTAATAAAGATAGCTCCCACTTCAATTACAACCGATCGCCGACTAAATTGAATGTTATAGCATCCAACATGGCACAAATGCTAGATGGAGGCTTTCCTAATTTAGCTACCGCAAGTTACTCAGTTCCCGAAATGGACACGTCAGATATTTTATCAGCCACAGGTAGCAGTAGCAACACTAGTTGGCAACTGACAAGTTCTAAGAGTACAATTGGTCGGCCTAATGACTCTCCATTTCTTGTGCACGACTCTTGCAATGTTCAAGCCACTGATACAATGCCAGTAATATTGTCAGATAAAGGGCATGGAAAAAATCTCGGTTTTGTCAGCAAAGGTACTTGCCTTCCAAGCCGTTTTGCCATCGATGATACCGAATCACCTACTTATGAATTGACTAATGGTATCACGTACACTGGAGATGATGCCTATTTTCTAAATCAAGATGTTTATGGGGCACTTCAAAGTGGACCATGCGCCACTACAAGTTACGAATGAATTTCATCATGGATGTTTCTGTAAGTACTTGATTCCCTCATGGCTATTATATGATAATTGCTAAGTATATCTTTACAAGTCCTTCCTGGTTATCTTTGCTTAGTTGATCAATCCTTCTCGTTTGCTCATAGTAGTATAATTTCCCCCCACCGTAACATAAGCCTTTTACTGGTCTATAAATTGCTTTTTCAGTATTTTTTTTCCCCACAGGAATTAGTGTGTGAATTTCGGCTGATACAGTTGCTTCAAAGAATATACAAATCCATATGGTTTTACTTTGTGGGATGTTTAACTGGTTACTTTTACTTCAGATAGAGATTTGGCTGGCTGATTTATCAAGCAGGTCATGAATGGCTGCTCCATTATTTACCAGTCTTCTTCGTGTGGATAGTAAATTTTCGTGGGATTCCCTTTTTAGTCTCCAAAGATTGCTAGTTACCATGTTGGGTGCTCAGGAGACGAGCCTCAATTCTGGCTGTAGTTATTTCTTTCAGCTCACCTAACAATAACTTTATTGTTATTGTCGTTTTTTTCTTCTCCTTTTTTCCTTTTTCCAACAAAAACAATGCGATGGAAGTGCCAGCAATATGCAATCTGTTCCGCAAGTTGTGTCATTATTGCCTTATTGGCTTACGACTGAAAAGAAAGGTTTGGTGTAAATCAAGTATCTTTGGCTATCATGTGTATCGTCAAAAAAGAAAAGAAAAGTGCAAGCCTTATTCTCGAGATCAACTGTTAAGCATACATAAATTGTATTTTAGACTTATTTGATAAGTCTGAATATCTGAATTATAAAAAATAAATATTTTTTTTTAATATGATAAGCAAAAGTTTTCAGAGGAACAAATAAGAGGGTGAGAATTTGAATTCCACTGTAGATAATAAATATTTTGGAGATCAATTTTAGAGTGTGCACATTTGAATTATATATATATATATAAAACGTTAATATTTGTATTTAATTATATTGCCCCGAAATTACTTGTCTGTTAGTATATTTGGGCGTACTTAATAAACAGAGCCTTCGGAGATTGGTAAATTCGGCTTATTATTTTATTTTTGTCCCGATCCGCACGGCATCTTATCTACCCTTTTCCTGCTGCGCCTCGTGCTCCTTCAAGCCCAGAGCAAAACCCTTGGAGGCTCCGCTTCACATCTCCTCCGAATCCCTTGGCCTTTTTTGGGCTTCGATTTGTTGGGGTTTCGTCGCGCCACGTTCTTCCGAAGTTCAATCGCTACTAGTAATGGCAATCTTCCTTCCTTTTTCGCGTTGTCTTCGCAATCTTAATCCAGAATATGCATTTTTTTTACGGAAAAAGGACGATTCATATTTTGAGTTTTGCATCCTTTTGGTTCATATGTGTCATTGCGATGGCTGAAATCTGTAGGTCGATAAGTTATGGCGGCGCAAATTGCTCGTGAATGGACTGGGATCCAGCAGTTCCCTGTTGCTACGCAGAACAAATTACACGAATTGTTAGGAAAACTAAAGCTAGAGGTTCTTCTCTCGTAATATTATTTTTTAATAGAGGTTTCTCCTTTATCTCCTTTATTTTTACATTTTTTGATTAATTTCTATATTCTGTTTGTTTTCTCTAGAATGTAAGCACCTTGACAATCCTGTTGATGGGAAAGGGCGGAGTGGGGAAGTCATCCACTGTGAATTCCATCTTAGGGGAGAGGGTGGCAACTGTTAGTGCTTTTCAGGTTTGTCTTTTTTGCTTCAATGCTAGTTTAATATTAGTTGTCTGGCTACTGTCGATTTATTTTATGCTTTTGCAGTCTGAGGGTTTGAGACCTATGATGTGCTCTCGGACTAGGGCAGGTTTCACCTTGAATATCATAGACACTCCAGGGATTGTTGAAGGTGGATATGTGAACGAGCAGGCTATTGAAATCATAAAAAGGTGTGTATCCGATCAATGTTATTACACAGAAAGACAGAAACATATTTTGGAGGTTAAAGGTGTATGAGTTGCAAATTGCATTTGATTTGATGTATGAAATCTCAATATTGTGATTATTTTTTATAGGATAATATCTATAATCTGCTTTCAGCCTCTCCTAGCAACTGAAATTTAAATTCTTGAACTATCTTTAACCATAATAGCATTAGGTCTATAGCAGATAACATGCATAGCTCAGATGAATCTGTTGCGATCAGGACATTAGTTCAGTTCTTATTTCTATTTTGTTATTATTTTTCATCTTTTCTAAACAGATGATTAAGATTCTAAAATGACAATGTGAGTGTCATGTGTCTGACTCATTGCATTCGCATATGCATGTGTGAAATTGAGGGGCATATGTTGTCAATGTTTAAAAATGTTAATATTATTTATATTAATAAGAATATAATATATAGCAGAAGTATATGCATCAACATATCCATAATTCTATATAAAATAATATCAACTATGCAATATAATACAAATAATAAATAACAATCTATATTAATGTAGAACAACATGTCACATGCATATGATTCAACCCTTGAAAAATAAATGTTTAAGTTTAACATTTACAAGTTCTCACACCAAAAATGAGGAAAACAAAAACAGCACAAAAGCCATCATTGTTCTTGAATCTTTATCACAAACTAGTGATTCTATTTGATTTGCTTTGATTTAGACTTGTTTGAATGAACCACTGTTTATATTTTTGGCTGTTCTTAGAGGTCAGCCACATATGGTGCATACTCAACCACTTGGACCCTCCCTACTGAATCAGACTCTATTGGGGGACCGCATATGCATTCTATTTGTGATGGGTCCTCTGCAACATGTGCATGAGTTCACCTAGACTACCTTTTAGAAGAAGCCTTTCTATTCTTTTCCTTTTGGCAGGACAAAGACCTCTGTTAGGAATTATGTTAAGTGTTTGTATGCTACAGGGGACAGAAGAAAACCAGACATATGCTATATCCGAAAAGAGAAAGAATCTTTGAGGCTAATGATACTGCTATAATGAACTACCTACCTCCTCTCCTTGTAAATGACACTCCTTTTTCATTTTCATTTTCTTTGGAGTTTTTTATTTTCATATTAGAAAATTTATTCTGATAGGATTATTGGTTACTTACATCCTCATCATGTGTTTAGCCACTTTAACATATCACTTTTATTGTTTCTGCCAAAACAATTCAGGTTTCTCTTGAACAAAACTATTGATGTTCTTCTATATGTGGACCGGTTGGATGCATATAGAGTGGATAATTTGGATAAGCAAGTTATCAAAGCTATCACTGACACATTTGGGAAGAGAATTTGGCAAAGGTCTTTGGTTGTTTTAACTCATGCACAATTATCTCCACCGGATGGTTTGAACTATGATGAATTCTTCACCAGACGATCAGAAACACTTTTGAAATGCATTCGCCTTGGTGCTCGAATTAAGAAGCAAGAGTTTGAGGTATAAAGTTCTTATTTCTTGTATGTCTTAAAATCTTTCTTTTTTTCCTTGGTAACTACTACTGTGTGTTTATGCTATATTGACAAATTTACAGAACTTAGCGTTCAAAAACATATTCATTGACTCGTAAATGATTACATTCTACATTATATTATTTATTCCTCTCTTTAAATGGTAAAATTCAGTAAAAAAAATTAATCTAAAAATGCTTCATGGTAATCAAACACTGATTTGAATGGTTCCTTCCATCTTTGTCTTCATATCAAGCAGTTGCTAACTGAATTTTACTTGCTTGGAGAAATTGTGTCATTTAACTTTATTTAGTGCCAGCCAACAGTTTTTTCTTGCCTTGCCTCTTTTTATTTCAAAGAGGACTGTTTGCATATGCAATTTGAGTAGTTTGACTCGAAGCAAACAAATAGTTATATATTTTAATCTTATCCAACAAGTATAGACTGTCTTCAATGACACTAAACATCGTGGGCATTTCATGTTATCGTCCAAATTTTGCAATTGTTTCGGTGGTTTTGTTGCTGCTCAATTTCCAACAAGAACAATAGTTGTAGTTTCTAGTGATTTTGAGCTCTGCTGGCAAATTTCCAAGTCTTGAAATGTGCTTCCGTACTTTTCCTTTGATGTATGTATAAGCTTTTCTGTCCGTCTCTGTTTGTACAACATCTGATATCCTTGGATTTGTTCGGGGTTTTATTGTGGTTATATTTAGTTGGCCTCACTCATTCTGTGATGTCACCTAGTCCAAGTATCTGTGCTTAGCTATTTTAGATTTTCTGATAGTCTAAATATTCTGAATCCTTCTAGTTTTCTGCCATTTTTGCACCATTTTATAGTGTTGTGCTACTGCTATATGTGAAGGATCACATCCATTGATATTGTTCTTTTTTTTTCCTCTTCGTAGGATTCTCCCATTCCTGTTGCCCTGGTTGAAAACAGTGGGAGATGCAATACCAATTCTGATGGAGAAAAGGTATGTTGAAATTTTGTTTTCCTATTGTGACTCTTGTCTCATCTTTTCCTGCTTGAAGTCAAAACCACTCCTAAATAACTTAACAATTATCAATGTAGATTCTGCCTGGTGGCATTGCTTGGATTCCAAAATTGGTCGAAGTAATCACAACAGTTATTGGTAATGGGAGCAAGCCTATTACAGTTGACCAGAAGCTGATTGAGGGCCCCAACCCAAACGAGAGGGGAAAGTTCTTCATTCCTCTTATACTAGCATTTCAGGTCATCTTTGTGCTAACCTAATATAGACAGATGGAATTTAACAATGAAAAGTTAAAAGCTCATATATTTGTCATCCATATTTCAGTATTTCTTTGTCATCAAAGGGATTCAGCGGGCTATCAAGAGAGACATTGAATCGGAAAATAGGCCAGCCTGGGAGCTTCGCGACATGGGCTTGGCAGAAGGCAGATTCTGACTTGATCGGGGGAGGGGACATGGTTATTGTGAATGCGATACACTGATGCTGCTGCTCGTCCCCAATTTTTATCATTTCCTCTTCTCTACTTAATATGAAATTATTGTTTCAGGCGGAATATTGGATTCGTTTACTACCTGAGGATTTACTCTTGTATGGACCTTCAGCTTTTCATGTATTGTTAGTCTACTTTTCCTCGGACTGCTAAGCAGTCATGACGATGGCATGTAATCTGTCCTTGAATTGAATTTTTCCCCCCTCTAGTGCTTGGGAAAAGTATTCTTCTGGTTTTTTGTTTTTTTGGTATTTTGTCCTTATTTTTAATGACACAGAAAATTATAATCTTCATCAATCAAAGTAGACTATCTACCACATGACGCACGATAAAAAACTTGGAGAAGCTCCCAGAACAACGGTGCAGTAATAGAGTGGTCAATTCTGCTCTTAGGTGTTTATGGTTGGATTTTTAGTTGCTGTGTATTTATGAGATTTTTTTTCTCAAATAGAATAATAAATTACGGAGGTTGAGAACTGCTGTGATTGTAATGCTTTTTGATGTAACTTAGTGGCTGATAGAGACTGTTGAGATTTTATAATCTTGAAGATTCGTGGTATAAAATCAATAATTTTCTAAATTAGCAGGATCAAAAATTTAAATAGCTAATTAAAAAAAAAAACATTGAAGAAGTCTTGCAGCGGCAGCGGGACAAAAGGTTCACAGCGCTGTGAATCATTGTGATCAGATATAACGGATGCAAAAATGGACGAGTTTTTTTCACCGAGAGTAAATATTTTAATAAAATTATTTTGTTCCAGTCCACTTAAAAAAAATCTCATGTTAATAAGAAAACCTCATATTGAGTTGCTGGTATTCCATGTTGGCAACTTAAACCCAACTGAGTTGAATAATTCCTTCATTTTCTAAAATTGGATGTCTGCGATTAATTGATTAAACGGATCCGACACGGTCACGCAAGAATTAGTGGCCCAAGAATGAAACGCAGTAGGCCCAATATAAACTGCAACCGACCGTCCGATGATCGCCACGGCTACCCAACGATACACAGTTCTAGGGCCTATGGTAGTACACGTGGCAACATCGTGGGATCGCGCACAAAGCCACGCCTCCGGTAATGGATCTACCGATACGTATGCGACGGAGGGTGTTTAATCCGGCTGAGCCGGGGTAGAGTCATCTGGCGAATAGGAACTCGAGAAAGCTTGAAAAAGAGATGGGTTCACTAAGAATATGTGCCGACGGTGTCCCCTTCAAAATTTAAGTCAGTATGCAATGGATAAACTGGCCGTCCTGCACCCCGTTGAGAGCTGCTCGACGCATCCAATACCTGTCCATGGCGAAATATCTTGAGGCCAACACTTTGCTCCGCGCCCCCCCTTTGCGCTGTTAATGCCAGAAGAGCATGCAATTTCAACGATCAAATCAAAACCCAAGGAGCATTTCGATAAATAGCAAAACTTCAACGGGAATAAAAGGAAATATTCCCCTCTTTCACGTGACAAGCTGATGTATCATTTGACTAGGAGGCCAGAGGTCGCAACCACCTTTTTTGTTTCCCACACTTGAACATTTTAATGCAATAAAAAAAAAATCAAAAGTCGTTTATCTTGCTTCCAAATCAATGAACCATATGATTTTTTTTTAAAAAAAATTATTTGTCAATAAGTGGTCGCCATCAATTTACTCCATCCATGCTTCGAGATTTTAAATTTATCATAGGGAAGCCAACCGAGGGTCGCCCGTCACTTGCCGTTCCGTAATTTTATTTGAGAAATGTGAGTTTGTTTAGTGTAAGATAAGATTTAATGGAACAAAATTATTTAAGACATTTTCGATTTGACTCCTCTGTTAATTTTTAAATAGAGCTTAGGCCAAAGACATTTTAGAGAACGCATTACAATTTAATTTTTTATTGAGATAATATTTGATAATGAATTTAAAAAAAATCTATATG
>JBAMHZ010419417.1:0-11777 GCA_037177395.1 Alpinia galanga
TTTTAGAAAAAATTTATAATGGTATTTATGCAAGTTTTTTAATTTTTTTTTAATGATGATACGCGTGATTCGATAAATATTCAGCACATATTTAAAACTTAAAAAAAGTGTAATCTGAGTATACTTTCTGAAGCACTCGGATGACAGCCGACTGTAGCTTTTGTGATTGCCAAAGTTTCAAGTCTTCAACCAGGTTGTGTATTCATGTAATTTTAGATTTGATCAAAACAAATTGTGTTTTTTTAATATTATTTAATTAACCAAACAAATAAGCTGTACTAATAGTGAATTACCATAGAATAAATAAATAAATGTCTAATTAAAAGGATATTCTAGAGTTGCATTTCTATTTAAAAAATAAAAATAAAAAATTACACCACAACTGAATCTAAGTGTTATCTTTTATCACATTCAATTTTTCTTTAGTTTTTTTAAAATCTTATCATTTAACTCACAGGTGAATAATGTTGAAAGAAAAAAAAAATATTTATTAATAATACCCTAAACGATGCACTTTGCTATGGAGAGGCGCTTCCTCTTTTGGTGCTGACGAAACACGTGACCGCGATCATAACTGCTGAATCATTATGTCCCCAATTACTTGTTCGTAAAATCCAAACCCTTGCCATTCCTCGCTCTCTCTCTCTCTCCCTTCGAACATTCGATCGCTCCTCGTCGTTGGCGATTCATAGCAGATCGATACTCGCGGTGGAAGGATTCGAGCGGAGTGGAGTCATAGAGAGCGCAGAGGAGCGAGCGAGCCAGGGGGCAGGAATGGGGCAACCCTCGCTCCCGACGGTGCCGCCTCTGGCTCTGCCGCCGCCAGGGCCTCCGGCGGGAAGCCTACAGGTCCGCTGCGCCGGATGCCATGGGATACTTGCGGTGGCACCGGGGATGACCGAGTTCATCTGCCCCAAGTGCCAGCTGCCGCAGATGCTGCCGCCCGAGCTCCTGGGCGCTCCCCCTCCCCGTCGCCCCCCGCCCAAGGCTCAGGGCATCGATCCCACCAAGATCCAGCTGCCCTGCGCTCGTTGCAAGGCGATCCTTAATGTCCCTCACGGCCTCGCCCGTTTCAACTGCCCGCAGTGCGGTGTGGACCTCGCTGTCGACCTAGCCAAGCTGCAACAATACTTCCCCTCTGTTTCATCTCCGGCCTCCCTAGTTGGATTCCCACCAGACCCGCCCGAGGAGATCAATGAGGCAATCAACCGCATCCCTTCCTACCTTTCTCTGTTTGTTTAATTAGGAAGTCCCCTTTTTCCTGTTGAAAATGTCCGAATCTGAGTATTACTGTGGCTTAATATTCTTCTTCTTACTAGTTCTGCCAATGTCATGACGATTTTTGTCGAATGATGTCTAACACCTACTTAACATGGTCGCTGATGCATCTAATATTGAGAACGCGGAAGGAATTATGCAATGGCGGAGACTTCTAATGTTCCTTGTTATTTTTCCTTTTGGTTATGCAAATGAGTAAGATAGCAGGGGGAGCTGATTGTTATTCTGCGCATGCCAGCCTGGCCTTATAACAGAAGCTAAAGAATTTGTTGATGTGCATCATTTTTCCTGTGTAAGGAATAAATGTAGTTTCCACAATATGAAGTTAACCTATTGATCATGTAGGGTTGTGTAGCCACAGTTCCTTTTCTATTCAACTAGACTAGAAAACCCAGTTCAATGATCCTATTCTACAGCTCAAGCCTCAAGCTAAATCCTGCATGCTTTGCTTCACACCCAAACTTGTAAGCAATTTTTCTGAGTGTGTTGGCAATTTGGTTTCTTGTACTCTATATGTTCATTTAATCATTATAGAGAAGAAAGTCCCTAGGATGTTGGGGGGGGGGGTTGAAGGATATGTAGAAAATCATCTTTTGTGGAGAAATTCATTCATTTTCATCTTGATATGAGTTTCAATTTTTGTGAAAATTCCAGTTTTTTTTATTCATGTCATAGTGAAAATATCCCATGTCTATATTAATATGAACGATTGCTGAAATTTTGTTGATAAGAGTCTCTTCCAGTGGGCTCAAGCTTAATGAGCAGTCATGATATCTTGATTCTTTCATTAATAAATTTGCTGAAATTGAAGCGTTCAAAGATGCCTCACATATGACTTGAATTGATTCAGATCTGTCCATCAATGGAACAGCCAACCTTTTTCTTTTCCAAATTTGGCTGAGATTTTATCGAGTTTTCATTCAATTTGATAATTCAAGTCAGCATTGATACCAAACAACAAGAAGGGTTGAAACGAAAGACAAGGAATGAGAAACAAAAAAGTAAAAGGAGAAGAAGTTAAGCCAATCTAGATACAACATCATGGGAATAGTATATCGACATGAGTGGTGGACGGTGAAGTCAAGAAAGTTTATGCTGAGGAATGAAGGATGGATTACATCTACTACATGAGGTTATGTGGTTCATGTGAGGGAGAGACACGTGTAACTAGGGAGGTGGTTACATATATGCAGCATTGTGAGGGAGAAGGGATTGACTAATTGCACTGTGAGAGAGGTGCCTGCATGTGCAGAATGCCACAAGAAAGAATGACATCTGATTATGCCATGTAGGAGAAGGTGGATTGAGGTAATATTAATATCATTATTATTAGTAATATCACTAGGCACTAGTATTATAAGTGATATCAGATTAATATTTATTTACTTGTCATTAGCAGTATTATTCATTAATATTTTTTATCATGTCTACTATCGACAAAAAAATCAGCACAAACTGGTTGAGAATCGGCTCAGTTTAGTCTGAAATCCTGTGATTCTCTTGAGAATCTTATCAAGTCATGTCCCATTGTTCCCTGACAAATGTTTTGATAAAAATGGAATAAGCAAATCAAACAGGTTGAAGAGTGGAGAATACAAGAGAAGGCTGGAGCTGGAGGGAATGAAGGTCCTTGCAACCATGTAATTGCAATTTATGTGCTCTTAAGTTCTGAACTGCTGTGCAAGACATTGATGCATGAGGAAGATGAGTTGTAGGCATGAGTCCTGAAAAATAAGGGCAACAATGTTCCTTCTAATTTAATGAATTACATCTTTGACTACCTAAAGACAAGGCGAGTAAATTAAATGCAATTTCTAGGGAGTAATATATAATAGATAATAAATAATTCACGACAACTAAGAATGCAAAAAATACTAGTAAGGCATTAGATATGTTTGGTAACATAATAATCAAAATGCAGCTAGACGTAACTAATAATTGGTAATATATCATTTGCAAAAGAAAGATAATTTACATTATACATAGTCACATATAACAGGAAACAATATTAGATACTCATTACTGCGATCTAGTATGTATATGAAGATCATTTCATGTCAATATTCTGCTTTACATAATTGAAAGTGATTCAAATGGCCTAGATATTATAGTGATATATTCTCGCTAACACTTAATAAAGGGGCAGCCCGGCGCACGAAGCTCTTGCCATGTGGGATCCCAGGAAAGGATCCATTGTACGCAGTCTTATCTTGTTTTTTTTTTTGCAAGAGGTTGTTTCTAGAATTTGAATCCGTGACTTCTGGGTCATAAAGCAGCAACTTTACCGTTGCGCCAAGGTTCCCCTTAATAGAAGAATAAAATTCATGGAGTGGAGTCTTGGGAAATGACATGCTTTTGTGTTACGGGTTTTCAATTGTAACCTAGGTGACAATGTCTACGTTGATCTCTGATGACTTGCTAGTTGATAGCCTTTTCCTTTTTTTTGTAATCCACTTTATATAATTTAATTACTTTTTGTTTCAATAATATTATGGTCTTTGTACTTAACTTTTGTTAACTTATTGATAATAATTAGTAATGTAATTTCTATATTTTTATTTATACAATTTTTAACTCAATTGATTCAATGTATAAAATCCCTTTTCTAGTTTATCGTAAAGACCACTTTCCAATGCCTGCAAAGGGCTATGCTAAATCATAAACCTGTATTGGACCTTTGTTAACAGATTAAGCCTTTGGGAGTGATACAAATCAATTCTTTTGTACAAGTAATACATTGTTAATGCAAATACTCTTGTATTTATTGTTATTTATATCAAATATTCTAGGTATTATTGGAGGTCATCTTGTTATCGTAGTTTGTTTGTCTATCTTAGGTTGCAATCGATGTGGAGCGTGAAGAAGATGAAGGTGGTGCTATCGGGGAAACCTTTACTGACTATGTAAGTGTGCGTGCGTGCCTACATTACCAAATATAGGGGAACTTGAAACTTATCCCATCTGCATTTGTTTTCATTCCATTCCCTCCCTCCCCCCAAAACACACATACACAACAAAAAGAATAATAATAATAATAATAAATATAACGCTAGTAGACTTTTATATGTTTAAATAATTTTTGACATGGTCTTAATATAGAGACCTCCTAGATTGTCTATTGGGCATCCCCATCCAGATGCTGTTGTTGAAACGTCTTCGCTGTCAGCTGTTCAACCTCCAGAACCCACATACCATTTAAAGATTATGGATGAGCTGGACAAATCAAATGCACTGTCATGCTTACAGATTGAAACTCTAGTGTACGCTTGTCAGGTTATTTTTCTTCTCTTATATGGCAAATTAAAGTTATATCCATTTCAGCTCCTAACACAATAACAACAATGGTGTTTGTTCTTATGTCAGCGGCATCTTCACTATCTTCAAAATGGTGCTAGAGCAGGTTTTTTCATTGGTGATGGAGCTGGTGTGGGTAAGGGTCGTACTATTGCTGGGTTGATCTGGGAAAACTGGCAACATGGGAGGTGCAAAGCACTGTAAGCATTCTGGTAGTCATACTATTAAAATAAAGCATCATGGATGTATCATTTTTTGTTGTTACTGTTGAAAGCTCCAACTTCATTTTTCCATGATTAATTTGAGTATTTTTTCTATGACGAAGTAACAATTTTTTTGTTTTGTCGCCTTATTTGACAGGTGGGTTTCTGTTGGGTCAGACCTAAAGTTCGATGCGCGTAGAGACTTGGATGATGTTGGTGCTTCTTGTATTGAAGGTAGTGCACTGAGTGCAGCATTTTAAATCCATGGATGATTCATGCCCTTTTATGTGCTACGGTTCATCTAATCTGTGGTTCATTCCAAGTTTAAAAAGCATCTTGGTTGAGTCATCACATGGTGCATATGATATGTGGTCATGCGAATGCATGCCATTAACACAAACATTTAATGTTAACTATATCTGTAGAAAATATAATTAAATTATTTTTAGTGACTCAAAAACAAAATAGCAAACAGATGTAAGTGTCTTATACTTACCCAATTAGAATACATGCATTGCATATGAAGATAGTTTCATTATACTTGTATAAAATTGGTAATCTTTATCAGGAAAGATAATCATTACGATTTCTTATAATGATCACATTCCTCTCTCTTCTGGTGAATCAAATTGTAATTCATTAATTTCCACTACGAGGTATAATTTCATGTGTGATCAAAGTATAACCTCTTTTTGTTCTAATCATCAATTAACTATTCTTTATTTTGTTCACCAAGGGATTTCTTTCATTCTCTCTCCTTTTATAATTTTTTATTATATTAAACAAAATTTAGGCTGGTCATCTTCTTCATGCTAAATATCTATTAAATTAGGTTGAGCTAATAGGCTAACCTAGAGAACCATTTAAAGATAAAAAAACAATTTTTGCAAACTATGTGTCTGTGGGTACATGTGATATGGTGAAGCATTGCATTCTGCCTATTTGACTGCATAGGCCATCATCACAACAATGATACCAACCACAAATTTTGTTCAATTGGTGAACTTTCTCAGCAATCATACCAAATTCTTTCTTCTCCTTTGTAGTATTCTGAAACTTTGCTTAATCATTTCTTCCATGGAAGATATAGCCTAACTGGATAAAGGGGCCTTAATTTGAAAATAACTGGCCAATTATGATTTTTAATGATTAGTACACTGTCGTCAATCTTGACTATAAAATCTTAGTGGTGGATAATGGCAGTTTGATGCTTACAGCAATGCTAAAACGAACTTAATAAACATGTCAAGTCTATACCAATGAGTGATCCTCCATTATCTGCTATTTTTGAGTAGAAACTTGAATACAATGCTGGAGCTTATTTTATTGTTTGAATAACAGAAGATCGATAAGCATACCAGGTGGAAATTTATATGTTAAGTTGTTGATGTTGCATGGAATTTAATTTTTATTACATCCTACAATTAACTGGGAAAGAATTTTTATTTTTCAGTACATGCTTTAAACAAGCTTCCCTGCTGTTTTATTTTTTTTCCAGTACATCCTTTAAACAAGCTTCCCTACTCTAAGCTTGACTCCAAAGCTGTTGGAATAAAGGATGGGGTAGTTTTCTTAACATACAGTAGCTTGATAGCATCATCTGAAAAAGGTCGATCTCGGTTGGTGCAATTGTTGCAATGGTGTGGGTCAGACTTTGATGGCCTAGTGGTGTTTGATGAGGTAGTCCATTTAATTACACTACTAATTTCCTTAACTGTTTCCTCATGATTTTATTTGTTTTATCTCTTGAATTTAATGAATTATGCTTCTCGATTGAGTTCTTACATGCTGGTTATAAGATTTTTATAGAGTTTTCTTCTTGCAGTGTCATAAGGCAAAAAATTTGATCCCTGAGGCAGGAAGCCAACCTACTCGAACAGGCGAAGCAGTGTTAGAAATTCAGGTTGATTGCTCTTATAAAATTTCTAGAGCCTAATAATTTTCCTTTGAAAATAGTCTATTCTTTAGGTTAATTCAGTTTTAATGATAGTCTATCCAAGATGCCAACTGCCAAGGTTCTATATTGCCCTTTCAGGCATTAGGCCCTCTGTTGTGGTGTTTTTTTCTTGTTAATTTACTCTTATTAACTAGTATAATTTGTGATTTATGTTTCTTGACTGGTTGGATTTGAATTCTTGGAGGGTAACAGATATAGTGCATCTACTGTGATTAGACTTAACTTCCAATTAGGATTTGGCCTAACTTTAGTTTAAGGTGGGTGAGTCTGGGTTACAATCTAATTAGATTGGACAAGACAATTTTTAGATCAAAATTAGGATGAGAGTTGGTTTTAGTTAGGTCAGTCCAAGGAGAAAACATATGTGGGAAGGCACCATCTCTCTTCCACATGCTGTTCAGAGAGAGAGATCAATATCCAGAGTAGTGATGGCAGTGATCAAGGATCAGATGTAGGAAGAGACAGATCATCTTTGTTTTCCCATATCTTCTTTCTTTTAATGTCATTGCATCTTTTTTCCAAGAAAGTTCCTTTCTTTTTAAATGTTCTTTTACATATGAATTTTTCTCTCATTCTTGTGGATTCAATGGTTTTCCTCGAAGCATAATTGCTACAAATAATAAATGAACCTAAATTATTCACCCAATTTTGCCAACAATTAATTATTTTTTCTTAACTTGGGGTGTATTTTCACCGACATTTTCTGCATGAACAGAGTATGCTTTGGGTATTTGTTTGTTTTATCTATTTCTATGATATTGCAACTGACCTCATGTATTGTAAGTGTGTAATAAGAAGTTTGTGAATGCAGGCAAGACTACCTGAGGCTCGAGTTGTTTATTGCTCTGCAACTGGTGCTTCTGAGCCACGAAATATGGGTTACATGGCCCGTCTTGGACTATGGGGTTCTGGAACATGTTTCCCTCAGTTCCATGATTTTTTAGGTTTGTAATTTATCAAATATAAGTATCAATATCCTTGTAATAAATTCTTTATTTGTTTACATAGCAATGAGCTAGTTATTTTTCTCCCAAGTAGCATTTGTTTGAGCTCTTATGTTGAGGTCCATTCTAACTATAAAACCTTAATATTTCTGTAAAATATTCTTACACATCTCACTATGTTCTTGCAAAATTATCTTTTGTTTGAGAAATACTTTCAAAAACTTGTTACTCCCAATTTTACAGGGGCTCTTGATAAAGGTGGTGTTGGAGCACTTGAACTAGTTGCAATGGACATGAAGGCAAGGTGAAATATTTGAAACCTGCTTATCTGGTTAATTGTCTCATGATGTTCTTGTGACACTAATGCCATTTGTCTTGTTTAGGGGCATGTATGTTTGTCGTACACTTAGTTATGAAGGGGCTGAATTCGAAGTACTAGAAGCACCACTTGAGGAGGGAATGATGGTACTGACTCAGCATAGCTCATAATAGTGTTTCTGACGTTTGTAGTTATATTATTGATATTGTCTTATTCTATTCATTTCAGGATTGAAAAATAAATTAAGGTTGCCAGATTAGTCTACACCCATGTATATAGATTTAGCATCTTTTTCCTCCTCGAGTAAGAAGATTTTTGTGTTTTTGAAGGCTTTATGCAGGATTATAAACATTTGAAGTTTTGGTAGAGGGCAATCGACCAAATCCCACAAGCATCAAGATACTAACTGCCCAGAAGTACAAGTAAAAATAATGGAAACACAGATAGGATTACACAAGGATGAGATGCATCTCTGCGCTTAAACTAGACATTTTTTGTTTTGTCATTGTTTCCATCGACTGGATGACCATTAGTTTCATATTTTTGCCTTTTGGGAAAGTCCCTAATCTACTCTTGCATGCTATCAACATTTCCCACACATTTCCTGACTAATTGAACTGATCAGGGCCAAGTGCAACATGTGGACTGTCTTAACTTTGCTGGGGTATTTTATTTTTAAATATTAAATATTGTTGGTCATATGTTTTATTTATCTTCCTTAATGTTTTTTTACCTTGTCCATTAGCCATCGTGATGATATAGGATATGCTTATATTTCATTAATAGGATATGTATAAGAAGGCCGCTGAGTTCTGGGCTGAGTTACGGGTTGAATTGTTATCAGCAAACACTTTTCTTTCAGAGGAGAAACCGAACTCTAGTCAGGTTTGGCGGTTGTATTGGGCCAGCCATCAGGTAAAGCAATTATATTTGTTGTAATCTTATGTTCTCTGTAGATCTATGGTGCTGTACAAATTTTTATTTTTTTAAGATCGTAATCTTCTTTATCCTGTGCCAGAATGCTGGCTACTTCTTGTCAGTGTAACAACTTATTGGTTTTATGTTTTTTAGCGTTTCTTTAGGCATATGTGTATGTCAGCTAAAGTACCTGCTACTGTGAGGTTAGCTAAGCAGGCACTGGCTGAGGGTAAGTGTGTTGTGGTTGGCCTTCAAAGTACTGGGGAGGCTCGAACTGAGGAGTTTGTTACAAAATATGTAGGTGTTTCTCATCTTTACTTGGCAATTTGTTTCACCGAAATGTTGATCTAGATTATTTAGTTTTTCATGAGCAGGGTCTTGAATTAGAAGACTTTGTCTCGGGCCCTCGTGAGCTTCTTCTTAAATTGGTGGAAGAAAACTATCCAGTACCTCCAAAGCCAGATTCACTTGGTATGCTATTATCAGCTGACCTTTAAGGCTTTCTGCACGTTGTGGTTTGTTTAACTTTTATGCTTTAGGTGAAGAAAGTGTCAAGGAACTTCAGCGGAAGCGGCATTCTGCTACTCCTGGTGTATCATTTAAAGAAAGACAGAGAAAAACTGCAAAATGGAATGTTACAAGTGATACCGACAGTTTCGAGGAGTCTCTATGTGAGTAATCAAGAATAATTTCAAATAATTTTGTCTGACATTACCTTAAGATGAATCCGTGGTTGCCAATTTAATGATATTTGAATTAATTTACTCAAGGCTGTGTTTACTTGGAGGATCTGGAAGGAGGGAAGGGATTAGAAGAGAGATAAGAGGAAGTGAGGTGAAAAAAAAGTGAGAGGGATAACTGGCCTCTAATCAGGCAATTGACCACTGCTCACATTTGCTACATATTCACTCTCTTTGCAGGCAGATAACACTTGTTACCTCTCTTCTATGCAATTGTGTAATTGTTTGTTTAAGTGTATGTTTTATGTCCTTGGCGAGAAATTAAAATTCCAACAAAAACTTAACTGTATCCTAGTTTTCATTCAAATCTTATTTTGTTTCAGCTGAGTCTGATCTTGAATCTACAGAATCTGATGAGGAGTTCCAAATCTGTGAAATATGTAACAGTGAAGAGGTAAGCATGCTTCCATTGTTTTCTACATTCTTTCTAACCTCTGCTTAAACATATTAGCTGAAATGGTGTCTTATCATTGAAGGACAAAAAGTTGTTGCTTCGTTGTTCATGCTGTGCTCGACTAGTCCACCCTGGTTGTTTAGTTCCCCCATGGACTGATTTAGTATCTGATGATTGGTCTTGTTACTCATGCAAGGAAAAAACTGATGAGTATTTCAAGGCAAGAGATGCCTATGTTGCTGAACTTATGAAAAGGTACAGAATTATCATGAAACAAGGGAGAGGTAGTGTTGAAAAATATGTTGTATCTTTTTACACTATACCTAACAGGTATGAAGCTGCACTGGAGCGGAAAACAAAGATTCTGGATATTATTCGGTCCTTGGATTTGCCAAATAATCCTCTGGATGATTTAATTGACAAGGTCTTATTCTTATCTGAACCAGCCTGAAAATTCATCCTCAAATAATGTTCATGGCATAAGTGGATTAATTGAGCAGTGTTTTAAGATTTCATTTTCTATTTCTAGCTTTTCTTGTTTGGTTCACATTGGGTGTCTTTTCTGAGTCATGCTAATGCTTTTAATGTTAGATATCATTATCATTTTTCTATATATAAGCTTTATTACCTCTTTTCCTAGTTGGCACTTATGCACTAGTACGTAGTACTTCTGGTTAACATAATTTGCACTCAACTTATTTATAGTTATGAACATGCGATTTATTCTATTACATTTCTTATACCCATTGCATTTTTTAGATACATGAAAACCTTGTTTTCATCATGTGTAGTCTCGATAGTAGGAACTAATTGACTATAGGTTTTCCTTTGACACCCTGCAGTCCCCACTACCATTTCACTGATGCAGTCTTATAATACACCTTATATTTACAGTGGTCACATAGAGGTTTTTAGTGTTCCCTTTCAAGTTTGATTGAAGCTATTATGAACCCCAGCTTGCTATAAATATATATGATGCTAGGACCTTTTATAGATG
Source organism: Alpinia galanga (assembly GCA_037177395.1). Classification (NCBI taxonomy): domain Eukaryota; kingdom Viridiplantae; phylum Streptophyta; class Magnoliopsida; order Zingiberales; family Zingiberaceae; genus Alpinia; species Alpinia galanga. The sequence goes on from JBAMHZ010419417.1 coordinate 11,045, forward strand.
TGGTTAGTAAATTTCCTTGATCATTAAATCATTGAAGTTGATGAATGAGGTGACAACTTCATTGGACTTCACCTTCTCTTCAAGCAAGTTAGAATCAATCCGGGTCTTTTATTCTCTCATGAAAGACTGGGGTAGAGGCTATGTGCATGACAATTTGATAGTCACAGTATACGACTTTGTTGGTGCTGTAGGAGCATGTCAACTCAGTCACGGCTGTTTAACCTTGATAAGCTCACTATGCTCTGATCAAGGTTTAAAATTTTGATCCGTATCTAGGTTTCGATTTACGATTGGAAGGATACGGTTTCGATATGGTATCGTATCATTTCGATAAATTTCACTAATTTTTAAATATAAAATACATAAAAATGAAAATTTTAACTTAAATATTAAAAATAAACAAAATAATTATGAAAAAAATAAAAATTAATTATAATACTAAAATTAATTTAAATAGGATTAAAAAAATAAAATAAAATATAAAATTATTATTCATAATATATAAATTAATAAAATAAATTTTAAAATAATTTACAAAAAATTTTAAATTAATGAGATAATTTTATTAAATTTTAATTGATCTAACTATAGTTTGAGTAGTTCATTATTAAGTTATATAGTTTGAACTATAGTTTGAGGAGTATAGTCCGCTGCGTCGTCCACGGAGGCTGCCCAACGCAGCGCAGTCTGCTGTGCCTACCCACGGAGGCTACCCAACGCAGCACAGTCCGCT
>JBAMHZ010419428.1:0-11777 GCA_037177395.1 Alpinia galanga
CCTAAAATCCGTAACCGCTGCCGCCTCCAATCGACTGGAAGGAATTCCAGTCGACTGGACTCTGTCAGTCGACTGGCCAGTCGACTCAGTCGAATGGTCGAGTTCAGATTTTTGTACAGAATCGAGTAGCACTCGACTGGCCTTGTCAGTCGACTGGCCAGTCGAGTCACGCGACTGGGATGCCATTTATGGCCCTGTAACTCGCTAAAAAACCCTACTAAACACTGGAATAAATCCCTAAACTTGCAATACATAATCTTAAAGCATTACTACGAAATTTATGTGCGTTACAGTGACTCTCCTCCCGCTGGTGAGTGTTATGGTGCTGGGATTCTTCTGGCTGGTGGGACGAGGCATCATACAGTGTCGAACACGGGCATGGCTATGATTGACACGGGCGTGTCACGGGTTTGTAATTCTTCAGCAGCGGAGGGCATGGGCATGTCCCCCATCGACACGGGCATATCAGGCCTTTCCTTCGCCCCACACGCCTAGTGGCACGGGCGTGTCTGGGGTTTTGTGTTGTGGATGGTTGTTGTGAATAGTGTGGAGTCTCTCCCTAACTATGGTTGACTGTGGGGCTTCCTAGTAGTCATGTATGATCTGACATTCGGTTTGGGAGTTCTCCTTCCAAATCAGTATTTATATATTTGTACCTTTTCTGCTCCTTGGGCAGATTTCCACTTACAAGTTGACTAGTATTACCCATTAGTCAAATGGACAAGTAGCCGTTGTGAGTCTGTTCTTTCAATGGCATAATCTACGTCAGATAAGTCGAGCAGTCGATTGGTATCCCTCATCAGTCGATTTCTCACAGAACCATTTGAATGCTCAACCTTCTGTGGAGCTACACAACACCACCAGTCGACTGGTCATCCACACCAGTTGACTGGCAAAACTTCTATGCTCTGGACACAATATTTTAGTCGACTGTCTGAGCACCATTTGCCTGAGTACCAGCCTCCTAAGCACTATTTCTCGAGTACTCATGACCAATCGACTGATCAACCATCAGTCTACTGCCCGAGCACCAACTCCTGAGCACCATTTCCTGAGTACATTGCCAGTCGACTAGACTTAACATCAGTCAAATGGTAAACCCTAAACTTGAGGTTTAACTCACCAAGTGTGATCCTCTCACACTTGAAACTACCCTTGGCCTAGATCTCAACCTTTAAGCCACTTTCATCAGCCTCACGCCTCAGGATGCCTCCAAGCCCATGTTCGTCACCCTTTGCACTAGCCTTCAAATGCTTCCGTCAGCTTAGTTATACTATCAAGTATTTTCTATGCCAAGAGATCGCGCCTTCGGGACTTCATGGCCCTTTAGCCTAGACCTAAGCCTTCAAACCATTTTCATCAGCCTCACGCCTCAAGGATGCCTTTATCCACTGCTAAGAATCATGCTTTTGGACTTCCATTGCCAAGTTTTCATACTTTGACTTTTCCCTTGTCATGTCTCATCACTTGGACTTTCCTTGCCAAGACTCTACTTTTGGATTTTTTTTCTTTTTCTAAGACTCCACTCTTGGACTTTCCTTTATCAAGTCATACTTGGACTTTCCTAGCCAAGACTCCACTCTTGGACTTTTCTTGCCAAGTATCCATACTTGGATTTTCCCTTTGCCAACTCCTTATTGAACTTTCCTTTTGTCAACTCCTTATTGGACTTTCCCTTTGTCAACTCCTTATTAGACTTTCCTTGCCAAGTCAACACACATGGACTTCACCTTTACCAAGTCCATGATGAACTTCACCTTTTTCAACTCCATGTTGGACTTTCCTTGTCAAGTCACATATTTGGACTTTTCCTTTACCAACTCCATGTTGGACTTTCCCTTGCCAACTTCTTGTTGGACTTTCCTTGATCAACTTGATCTAATGATAACTTCACTCATCATCACATGTTGTTGTCAAACATAAAAACTCAACTCGAGCCTAACTCGAGTTTAGTCAATCATGACCTGGGCTGATTGCACCAACACAAATGAAATAAAGAGAAGTCAAAACAAACATGTTTACATAAATGAACTTGGCTTTAATCATTTTGTCGCTTTTGGATTACCTCCTGAGGTATGCAATGTAACAACACTTTCTTCTAAAATTTCCAAGAATCAATATCAAGATTTTTCATGAAACTCTCTTTTATATACTTCAAGTCGTGGCTACTTTCTACTCAACAGTCAATTGTGTATCACAAAATTCATTGTTTTACCTCCAGAATAGCTCTTTCCAACTCAGATTTAACCACATCAATCGACTACTCATTATCATCAATCGATTGTTGTTTAAATAATCGAGTTCTGAACTTTTTATTTGCTTGAACAGTGATGTAAGTCACTACTTTATTAGTGTAATCAACCTCTAATCATAGTTGATCAAGTTCGAGTTGAATTTTGATTTTTGAGTAATATGTGTTAATAATTGAGTGATAGTCTCAAGAAAGAGATTGTTGGTCAAGGGTGACCAAGGTTGGCTTGATATTTGAATAAGATGATAAGTGAAAGAAGAGATTGCTAGAGAGTGAGATCGATGGTTGAGCGAGAAGCCCAAGTGATTAAAGGAGGACTAGATACTTAACATGAGAAATCAAGACTAAGTAAGTCATGAAGGACTAAACACTTAGTACGAGATGAGAAGTGAAGGACAAGTGGGTCACAGAGGATTTGACACTTGACACGAGAGAAATAAAGTCTAAGTGGGTTATGAAGGACTAAATACTTGGCATGAGAAAAGTGAATCCCAAGTGGGTCATGGAGGACCGGACACTTGACACGGGATAGATGAAGTTCAAATAGATCATGGTGGATCTAACATTTGACATGTGATAGAAATCCTAATAGGTCACGAAGGATGGGATTTAGATAAGCATGGAAGTCCTAACAAGTTGAAAATGACCAAAATGTTAGGTTGAGATGGAAATTCTAAACAAGTCAATAAGGATTAGATGTTTGTCAATAGTAAAGTCTCGATGGGTGAAATTCATGGGATGCTTAGCACGAGAAAAGAAGTCTAAACAAGTTAAGGAGGACAAGATGTTTGACAATGATGAAGTCTTGGCAGGTGAAGATTGATTGAATGCTAGGTGAGTGAAGTCTTGACAAGTAAAGGATTATTGATACTAAGTAGAAGAAGTATTGTAGGTTGTGATCAATTAGATATTTGGCAAAAATGAGATTTCAAACTTTGAAAAATTGAAATAGGAGTATCAGTCAACTTCTATGTAACAACAATTAATTAGTGAACTGTAAACCCCAATATTAAAGGTTTAAGGAGGTTTACAAAAGTTTTGGGCTTGATTAGCAAAAAATTGATGTTACTATTTGAGTGTATAGAGAGTTTGAAACTCAGCTTTTCAACTCGAGTGATCATCATTGGTTGATTGCTAGAGTGGAGAAATTGATGATGTTATTATTCTAGTGAATAAAAAATTTAGAACTCGATTGATCATCATCAATCAATTGATGTCACTATTTAGGTGAATAGAAAGTTCAAAGCTCAACTAAGATACTCAATTGTTTAGATATTAGTTGATTGATATTGAGGAGTAGTTGACTGATATGATCAAAGCTAAGCTAGAGGGAGCTCAAAGGAGAAATCGAATGATGTCTATCGATAGTTGATTGTTAGGTGAAAATCGACCCGACCTAAGGCCATAAAAGAAGGTTTCATCAATGATTTTCAATGCTAGTTCTTGGAGGATTTTGGAAGAGAGTGTTGCTGCATTTTCAAGCCTCAAGAGACAATCCATAAGCAATAAAAGCACTCAAAGTAAATATCAATTATTGTAAAGTGATCTATTTTGTATTATTCTTATTATCTATTGTATCTTTGTATTTATTTATATTATTTATACAAGAACATATTGTAAGAGCTTTCTCTACCTCTAGAAGGTATCCAAAAAGGAGAAAAAGATAGTGAAGTATCGCTAGAACTAGACCGTGGAGTTTGAATTGGGATTCCAAACCAATTAAATTAGTTTTTTTTTGTATTTTTGTTATTTTATGTTATTATGTTTGTATTTCCATTGCATTTCTAATTCTTTATAAATGAGCATGACAAAAAAGAAATCAAGAATCATTATTCACTCCCCCTCTAGCAATATCAATGGTCTTAACAAGTGATATTAGATCAAATCACTCTTCACTAGACTAACCACTGAGGGAGCATAATACTAGAGGAAGAAGGGAGAACTATGACAAAGGAGTCAAATGGAGTTTGAAAATGGACTCGGATTTGACACTCTATTTTCACCACCCTATGGATTCAGAAGATTTGTTCAATGGAAGATAAGGATGAAGATGCTCTTCCAAATGAACATAAAGGAGTGATTCATTCTAGTGGAGGGATTTAAAGCTCCAAAAGATAATTAAGAAAAAAGACCAAAGATCAAGTTATAAGATTTGAGGTAAATGAAAAGGTAATCAAAATTTTGATTAATTTGGTGTCTAATGATATTTTGTGAAAATTAGATAAATACAAGGATGTGTGCAATTTATGGAGCAAGTTAATCAAGATCCATTACCGGGACAAGATGAGGGGGAGGATAGATCATTGACATTAGAATAAGAGAAACCCTCAACATTTGGATCTAATGAAGATAAACATGTACCATCCCTATTACTCTAGAAGGTATAAAAAATTTAGTTAATAAAAATAAAGATCATATTATGTGTTTTGAGTGTAGGGATAAGGGATATTATAAGAGCAAGTGTCCAAATTTAAGAAGAATACACCTATTGTGACACCTAAGCCAAAGGAAGTTAGATGTATGGTATGGAAAAGTAAGAAGCATATAGTGTGCTTCTCATATAACCAACGAGAGTACTATCAGAGTTAATATATAAAGGGGAGGAACCCAAATAACAACAAAGGTGAAAGTTGAAATCTACAGGGAGCTTCAAAAGTAAAACCTAAAGTTTATTATATCATGATAAGAAGCATGCTATAATTAAATATTATGGTTTAAATACTCAATATCATGATCATAAGAATAAGGATAATTTTAGGATTCATAATACTAAAATTATCTCACCTTAGGATAGAAAGATAGAAAAAGAACTAGGCAAGAACTCTAGAAGACTAGATATATGCTTAGAAGGAGAAATATACAAGCCAATCATAAAAAAACAAGAATTAAGAATTTAGAAATGTAAAATCAAATCTTGAGATCAAGACTTTATAAATTGGAGAAAGGAAGATAAAAAATATATTTAAAGAGTCCAAAAAAAATAAAATCTAGGTTTAGGTAGACAAGAATTATTTATAGAAAAGAAGAGTTTGGTTTATAAATCAAAGTCCAAGGAAAGAATGCCTTCATTCCATAGAGTTGCATATAACTATATAACAAATCCTAGGTCTAGGATTAAAGTCAAAGTAACAAGGAAGGTCATCCCTATTATTGATCTTAATAAAACTAAAATGACTAATGCTTCAAGGAAGTCAATAACAGTCATATGAAGATATCTAGTGAGATTATTTGTAGTAAATACATAGTAAACTCAAGTAGCTCCAATAGGAATTGAATTCCTAAGAGTATGATTTATTCACACTAAATGAATTTATAATTTGTCAACTTAGGTTGGAAGGATAGTTAACCCAACTAAGATAATATTGACATTGTAAGACATTTTTAAGAAATTGCTATACCTTGAAAATGAATATCTAAATTTTATTTTAGAGAATTTTAGAATGTTCCAATAAGAATTTAAGGATTTGAGATGATTAAAATTGGCATGGCAAGATAGAATCTAAAGTGTGCTAAGTTTTGGGCTTTTGACACACTTGAAGAAATTGGTCCAATTATGTCAAATTATGTATTTGGAATAATATTAGATGATGATGCCTAGATTAGAGATCTAAATATTTTTATATTATTATTTTATATTTACCATGATTTGTGTGCCATGTTATATGTCCTGACATCATATATACATGATTGTCTTGCCATGACAATAATTTCATTAGTTTGATATATGGACTTAATGATGCCATGCCAAAACATACATACATTAGTTTTTTTTTAAAGCTATGCATTTGATATATGACATGTTCATGTACATGCATTGATTTAATTCTTTGCAATGATAGACAAATGATATTATTTGACATCCTCGGTAGGATGGTCAAATGTTTAGATAAAATACATAATCCCTTAGTTAGAAAAACCAATTTACATCTCACAAGAACCATAGAATGACTTGTGTATATATCGAGATACATAAGATACAAGTGAGATGTTAGGATGATAAAATAACATGGTATATCTACATGAGCTAAACATCATCAAATTACATAGATTTTACATGTCCCAATGTACAAGTTATTTACATTTGGCCCATGGAGCATAATTAAAAATTGATTTTGAAAATAATTTTAAAATTATTTTTGAAAACCTTGGCGTACTATATTTGTTGATAAAAATCACAAATGATAGCATTGATACAAAGTTTAAGTGAAACATTTAAATTTTTAATGGTTTCTAACTCTTTATCATTATTTTAAAATAATAATTATTTTCATAGAAAATTATTTTTTATTGATAGCATTTGACATAAGTAATGTATATATGATGTTTTATGATTTTTTGAAAATCATAGAATTACTTAAGTATTTCTAAAATTTAGTCTGAAAGTTATTAGACAATAATCAACTGAACTTCGAACCATTATTAGTGCAATCATCAAGGGGAAGTATGGTTTGAAGGGGAGGTCCACCTTAAAGACACAAAAAATAACTTAGGTATGACAAGGGAAGAATGAAGGACTTCAATTATTAGTGAATGAAGAAGGAGATTGGATTTGTAGAAAATTTTTGATGTATGCTAAAGGGGAAAATGAAAGGTTTAAATTAGAAAATCTTTATTATGTCATAAGATGAAGAAGGTTAGGCTAATGGGCTAGTCTAATGTAAATATAATCTCAAACATCAAAAAGAGAGATATTGTTAGTACAATTGACCTATAGTCAAAATTAATTAAGTTCGAGTTGAGTTTTGATATTTGAGCAATATTTATTGATCACTAAATGATAGTCTCAAGATGAAGATTATTGGTCAAGGGTGACCAGGCTCAGCTTGATCTTTGAATAAGATGACAAGTGAAAGGAGAGATTGTTGGAGGAGATCAATGATAGAGTGAGAAGTCCAAGTGGATCAAGGAGGACCAAATACTTGGCATGAGAGGTGAAGACTAAATGAGCCATAGATGACAGGTTGACTAGATACTTGACACAATAAGGGAAGCGTAAATAGGTTAAGGAATATTGAATGTCTCTCAATGATGAAGTCATTGTAGGTCAAAGTTGATCGGATGCTAGATGAGTGAAATCTTGACAATTTAAGGATGACCAAATACTGAGCAGGAGAATTCCTAGTTGGGTGTGGTTAATTGGATACTAGGTCAAGTGATGTTTCAGCCTTAGAAAAACTAAAATAGGAGTATCAATTAATTGTTAAGGAGTAACAATTTACTCCTTAACAATCAATGATAAACCATAAACTCTAAGATCGGAGGTTTGAAGGGGTTTATGGGGTTTTGACCATGATGAATCAACTAGTGAGATTAGCAGCTGATTAATGTTACTATTCAAGTGAACAAAAAATTTAAAACTTCATTGTTCAACTCAACTAATCATCATTAGTCATTACTAGAGTGGAGAAGTCAACTAATATTACTATTCAAATGAAAAAAAGATTTGGAACTCAGTTGTTCAACTTGATTAATCATCATTAGTTGACTAATGTCACTATTCAAATGAATAGAAAGTTCAAGGCTCGGCTGTGGGATTCAACTTTTTAGACATCAATCGACTGATGTTGAGGAGTAGTTGATTGATGTGGTTAAAGCTAAGTGAGAGAGAGCTCAAAGGAGGAGTCAACTAATGACTACCAACAGTTGATTGTTAAGAGAAAATTAGCACAACCAAAATGATATATAAGAAGGTTTCATTGATGATTTTTTATGCTAGTTCTTTCTGATTTTAGAAGAGAGTGCTATTATATTTTTAGACCTCAAAAGGCAATCCAAAAGCAATCAAAGAAAAGATCCATTATTGTAAAGTATTTCATTTGTATTATTTTCATTATCTATTGTATCTTTATATTGCTTGTACAAGAATAGTTTGTAGAGGTTTCTCCACCTCTAGGAGATATTCGAGAAGGAGAAAAAAGATAAAGAAGTATAACTAGGACTAGACCGTATAGTAGGAATTAGGGATTTTGGATAACATAAATCAATTTATTATGTTTGTGTTGTTTTATATTATTATGTTTTTATTTCCACTACATTGCTAATTCTTTATAGATGACCATGACAAAAAAGAAATCAAGAATCGCTATTCACCTCCACTCTAGTGACACCGACAGTCTCAACATGCTCATTTCCATCAATTGAGAGATGACAATTTGTCCAGTTGAGTAGTCAAGTTCAAATATTCTATTTGCTTCATAGTGCCATCACTCAATTGATAAATCAATCAACTACTATAACCAATAGTTGATTTCTCACACCCTTAAACTCCTATAAACCCCCTCCAACCCTAGAATTTAAAGTTTATGATTTATTAGTCAAATGTCATTCCATAGAAATTGACTGATGCTTATATTTTATCCTTTCCAAGGCTGAAATTTTACTTTGCCTAATATTTGGTTAACCTCAACTTATCAGAATTTTTTGGCTTAGAATCTAATTATCCTTAACTTATGAAAAGTTCACTCATTTAGCATTTGGTCAACCTTGATTTGCCAAAAATCCACTATTACCAAACATCCAATCCTTCTCAACTTGTTTGGACTTCCTATGTCACACCTAACATGCAGTCCTTCTTGACCTGTTAGGGCTTCTTTTCATGTGCCTAACATTCGATCCTTAGTAACCTATTAAGAAATCCATCTCATGCTAAATGTTTGATCTCTCATGATTCATGTGAACTTCACCCATCTCATCCATGTGTCTGATCCTTCAGGACCTATTTAGGTTTCACGTTTCATCTCATGCTAAGTGTTCGCCCTCCATGACCTATTTGGGCTTCATTTCTCATCTTGTACCAAGTGTCTGATCCTCCATGATCCACTTGATCTTCATCTTTCGTGCAAAGTATCCAATCCTCCTTGACTCACTTAGATTTCTTTCTTGACAATTGAGGTCAATCAAACTAACGATCTCCCTCTTTAACAATCTCTCTAATAAACCAAGCTTATACCAACATTCTCCTCCTTGATAATAGTGCTCAGTTATCAACATATATTGCTCAAACATCAAAACTCAATTCAAGTTTGGTCAACCTTAACTAGAGGTTGATTGCATGAATAATCTTTCTCTTTTTGATGTTTGACAATATGCTTAAGTTAAGCTAGCTCATTAAATCATATTCCACTCCTTTTACCAAAGCATAAATGAGAGTCTTCTAACTTAAATCCTTCATTCTTCTCCTTTGGCATTCATAAAAATCTCTACAAATCCAATCTCCTTCATTTACAAACAATGACTTTGGAGTTCATTCTCTCCCTTTCATACTTAAGTCATTTTTAATGCCTTTAAGATGGACCTCCCCCTCAAATCATGCTCCTTTTCAATTATTACACCAACAACATTTTGAAGTTTTTAAACCCTTAGAAAGTTCTAAAATTCTAAATCATGAATTCAAAAGATAAACCTTGAACTTCAACCTCTCCCTCTATGTAGCATCCTTGATATACTCTTCTTCAATTTGAATTTCTCCCCCTTTTTAGTTATACCTAAAAAGGTTTTTCCTTTGAATGCTTATTCAAGCATGTTAGAAGGTTAAAGGTAGCTAAGAACACCTTGGAGTAATCATAGATGACCAAAACAACCTCATTTCAATCAGAAATCTGAATCAACACTCAATTGATGCCATCAATCGAGTCTGGCAGTCAAGTGATAGCTTCATCCTTATTAATTGTCTCACTCAACTATTAACTAAACATTTCACAAATCGAATTTCAGAAATATATAAGTAATTCTACGATTTTAAAAAATTATGAAACTTCATAAAAATATTACTTATGTAAAATACTATCGGCAAAAAAAATATTTTTCTATGAAAATGCTCAATATTTTCAAAGAATGGCATAGAGTTTAAAATCATTGAAAAGTTTCAGCCTAACTCTGTATGAATACTATCAATGGTGATTTCTATCTGATACCATCACATTTTCATTTCATATTATAGAGCTAAAGGATAGAAACAATCAACCGAAGTCAATAGGATTTCCTTGATGTTTAGATCCAGATGCAAGAACAGGCTAGAGCAGTTCGCATCAATCATAGTTAAACTGAGGCACCCATGGGGAAGAAGGACGAGCTCGAATGGATGACTCGGCTACCGAGAAAATTCCCGAGCAGAGGCAGCTTCGCTCGATCAACAGGCAAACTCCCGAGCTGAGGCAGATCAGCTCAACTGATAGGTAAGCTCCCGAGTTGAGGCAGCCCAGCTCCGTCGACAGACAGGCTCCTGAGCTGAGGTAGATCAGCTCGATCGCCAAGCAGATTCCCGAGCTGAGGCAGATCAGCTCGTTCGACAGGCAAACTCCTGAGCTAAAGTAGATCTGCTCGGTTGACAGGCCAACTCCTGAGCTGAGGCAGATCAGCTCGACTGACAGACAAGCTCCCGACCGGAGGTAGATCAGCTTGGTCATCAGGTAGATTACTGAGCTAAAGCGGATCATCTAGGTCGCCAGGCAAACTCTCGAGCTGAGACAAATTAGCTCTGTCATCACGCAGACCCCTGAGTCCAACAAGACTGCTTGGCATTTTGGGAAAGCTTATGTCCTTCTAAACAAGGGCCCGCACAGAAGATTCCTTCCCTTAAATGGTTAGAGGCTAACACATACGAGGTTATTATAGGATGAAAAGGACCATTGCCCACGACGATAGCCCGCGGACACCTCATACCATAACAGGAAAGATGCCTTTCTCTAACAGCCTAACAAGGGAACCTCGCTCCATCATTCGTCCTCCCCACGATGTCTTCAACCTCTCACGCCTGGACATCTAGCACCCACACAATGCCCTCAACTCCTCAGGTGTCTCCATGTCAGAAGCAGGTGTCTACATGTCAGAGGAGGGAGGTGATCACCGGGGAAAAATGGGTGAGGAAAAAAAGATTCCTCTCCGTAGCTATAAAAGGAGAGGAAAGGCAAAGATACAAGGGGTTGGTTGAAAAAGTGGAACACTTCTAACTATTATTTTCTCTGATTCTTCTTCTTCTTCTTTTTCTTCCTACCACGAACAAACTCTAACTTAGGCATTGGAGGGTCGTTAGCCGAGAACCCGGTAGCCATCTGACCTAGTGTTAACTTTGGCAGGAACAGGAGAGCTGGAGAAGATCACTCTTCAACCAATCAAACCCTTTTACTGCTACGGTTTGGAGAAGAGCCCATCCTTTCACCATCATCTTCGAGGATCCAAAAAATCTGAGTCGCATTAGTTGGTGTCGTCTGTGGGAAACACTCTGAGAAATACATCGAGATGCAATCACAAGGAGCTCCATCCAGAACTACTACCTCCGATGAGACTCCCATCACCTTAACCACTTCACAACTGACAGCCATTATCGAGAAAGCAGTGGCTGACTCCTGGGCAAAAGAAGGACAATGGATGGGGTACCTGTAACCCCACTTTAGTGAGCTACTGAGAACAACCACCACTATAGGCGAAGAAGTTGTCTCCCCCTGCTGCTACCTTCCAAGCCCCTGGAAGGAACCCCTCCAGGGAACCCACAAGAGCGACCAACGGGTATCTATATCCTGCTCTGTCT
>JBAMHZ010419438.1:0-11777 GCA_037177395.1 Alpinia galanga
CTAGTGGCTACCACTAGCGGCCGCAATTTCGACTGGCGCCGACCGCAATCCAGCCGGCGACCGACCGGGGAATGGCTGGAGCCAGTCGCCGGCCGGATTGTGGCCAACGTCGGTGGTGCCGAGAAGAGGGAGGCGGTTACAGCATTTTTCGTTTTCGGGATTTCTAGAAAATAACAAAAATATATTTTTTATTTTTCCAAAAAATACGCTTCTGTTTTCCAAAAACACAAAAAATAAAAAACAATCTTACCAAATACTTATTTTCCATTTTCCAGCCCCAGTTTCTCTCCCTTGTCGTTTCTCTGCAATAATTGGAAAACTCTTATTTTGATTTTTCTCTTCTTTGACGTTAAATCGGTCCTTTCGCAAGAGTTTCTTTGCCAACAGCTAATAACAGGAAGAATTGAAAATCCTATACGAAAATGTTCACTGTCCTATACCTACAAATCAACCTTCATAACGAATCTTTCACAATCAATGTACCCCTACAATATTTTTTGATCTTATCTATATTAAATGTGTTGACTTTGAAGTCACTAAATTTTTTTTAAAGATGATTTATCAAAGTAACATTGAATGAGAAAGGTATCGAAACTCACCTTGACGAATCTTCTCCGATATTTAAGTTAAAATCGAGAATAAGAGAAAATGAAGACGGAGAAATTAAAGAAGAATAGAATTATCTCTTTCCCCGCTACTTGAAGATCTATATATTTCTAAAGAGATGATCTGAATATGGAGACGATGGGATAGGAGTGGATATGTCTAAATATAAGACTTAGAGATATGAAGATGTATATATGTGAAAGAGTGGGGATGTAAAAATGTATAGATATGAGGACATATATGGTGTAAGTGATATTTACTAACCTAGTTAATGATATCGTCATATTTTTATTTTTTATTTATATTAAGGATGACATAACATTTTTGTGGAGTTGGAAGACGGACATGATCAGCCAAAGCCCATAGGCTAAACCTCAAGCTCGGGCAGAGCAGCTCGGGAGGCAACCGTATCGGCTCGGTCAATAGACCAGTTTCCGAGCTAGGGTGGATTAAGTCGAATTGTCAATAAATTCCCGAGCCAAGGCAGTGTCGCCCGGTCGGCAAACAGATCTCCGAGTCCAGGGAGGTCAGCTCAAACAGCAAACAGGTCTCCGAGTCCAGAGAGGTCAGCTCAGACAGCAAATAGGTCCCCGAGTCCAGGGAGGTCAACTCAGATAGAAAACAAATTCTCGAGCCGAGGCAGTACCGCCCTGTCGGCAGACAGATCTTTGAGCCCGAGAAGAGCAGTTCGGACGACAGCCATATCATCTTGGTCGACATAGCCAATTTTCGAGCTGGAACAGGTCGGTTCGGACCCCCGAGTCCAACGAAACTGCTCAGCACTAGGGAAGAGCTTATGTCCTTTTTCCGCAGCGGTCCTCACCAAAGATTCATTTCCCTAAATGGTCAGAGGCTATCATATATGAGGTAGTTAGAGCATGAAAAGAGTCATTGCCCACAAGAATGACCCGCGGACGCCTTACGCCATAACAGGAAAGATGCTTCTCTTTAACAGTCTGACAAAGACACCCCGCTTCACCAATTCATCCTCCTCCACGACGTCTTTAACCTCTCATGTCGGGCCATTTGACTTTCACACGACGCCTCCCCCTTTAGGTGTCTCTTTGTCAGAAGCAGACGTCTACCTGTCAGAGGAAAGGAGATGATTGTCGGGAAGCAGAACAGCGAGGAAAAAGATTCCTCTCCGCAGCTATAAAAGGGGAGGAAGGCCACAGGTATCAAGGGTTGCTCGAAGTGAACACAACTAACTAACTCTCTTTGTTACTGTTCTTCTTCTTCTTTCTTCTTCTTCTTCTTCTTCTTCTTCTTTCTACCATGAGCAAGCTCTAACTTAGGCATCGGAGGGCCGTTAGCTGGGAACCTGGCGTCCATCTGACCTAGTGTTAACTTTGACAGGGAAGTAGAGAGAGAGCCAGGAGAAAGACTACCCTTCGACCCACCAACTCACTTTACTGTTGCGGTTTGAAGAAGAACCCGCCCTCACCTTCTGCACCTTCGAGGATCCAAAAAATCCGAGCCGCATCAATATTAATAATTTATATATAGTCTAATTGATATTTATTAAATTGATAAGGATATTTTTATCTCAAAGAGTAAAAAATAGAAAGATAATTTTGAAAAAAAAAAATTTATAAACCCGGGAATCAACGAAAACTAAGCTTCTCCGAGATTTTCCAATTCTTTCATCCATAACCCTTTTATTGATGTAGCACGACATGTCAGGCATCTTTCATTACTTAGTAATAGCTCAAATCCTGAACCAAACAAAATTTTTGAACATTTAGCCAATTTTATTAAGACTTAATTTAGTCCGCAAACAAATGAAAATGAGATTGATGCTCCTTTATGATTTATGATACTAATGAGAGCTTGTTATCCTCCTAGTTGAAACAACATCACTGCTACACTTCATTAATTCATACCCCCTCAATGGATTATTTATACCACTCAATAGACTATGTTACTAGATCGCACCCGTTGAATCAAGTTAGGCTCTTGGATCCAATCAACAATGTAGGTAGTTACTATATTGGTCTACATAGATTTGTTGAGTCACACAAGTTTGATTTGCCCTGCATAATTGGTACACGACTCATGAATGTCATAGATGTCTTAAGATGCACAAATCAAATTTTGATGAATTTATTCATTGAAATTTATCAGAATTCCGTGCTGACTGACAATCTAATATAATTCTCTCCTTTTCTTATCAAGTTTAGGATCAGCCAAAATAGGATTAAGATGTATAAATCAAATATGCACCTTAGTATAATAGCATCACATTGTGTCTCAAGTATCTAGCGTGAGCCTCGTGACACCACATTAGCACCCATCGCATGGAGTTCGTGATTGCACTGCACCATTCATATGCTTTGCCCATGCCCACCTATTTGCTTTACGCATGACCAACCATTTGTCTCCACCATAATAAACCTTCCTACTTTTAATTAAAGTTCCCATATGAGCTATGAGTTTCTTTCCTCTTTTATTCTCCATAATTATCTCGAGCAAAAACCAATTGTCTGCACAGTTCATCTTCCCACAGCTGGGTCGACCGTTGAGAACCATTAAGCTACTCACGAGGCATTAACTCAATCTACAATCCAATCCCCTCTTTGCTATTTCATTTTCTTTTCAAAAAAAATACAGAGAGAGAAAACCCTATCCTTCTTTAACCTGGCTACTGACTTCTCTACTGTGGAGATCAGCAAGCAGAGATGCCAGTCTTCAGGTCTCATGTATCATATTGCATCAGTGTCTTGTCTTCATCCACCTCATCCTAATAAATGCCATCTCCGTTGGTTAACTAATACAGTGAACTCGTTGGTTTCTTCCTGCTTTATCTTTACTGGTTTTTGTCCAGTAATGCAACTGGACCTCAAGATGCTTATCAGTTACCGGTGCAAGCATATATATATTTAGTTGTGCCTGTGCGTGATTTCCATAATAATATTTTGGTCCCCAAGAAAATGGTTGACAATAATATTATCCCTCAGGTTGGAGACGAACAATGAAACAAAACAAATGTGAGTGTATTGTGCCAATATAGAGTTCAGATGAAGTAAATGCACCTCAGTAAGAGAATGAAGTGCTTTTGGTTCTTTACTTCACTTTCATCTGCAAAAGAAAATTGATAAGAATTATAGTTCAAATTTGAGGTAACTCAAAAACTTTATTTTCAGATATCTGATGTTTTCAATCAATTGGTAGTTTAGTGATCGTTACTTTAAAAAAGGGTAGTTCTGAAGAGGGACTTAAAGAACGGTGGTAAGATTCTGCAAACCAGTCTTGTGTCTGTTGTTTTATGTTTTGTTTGGTGGTATCAGAGTGCTGTAGATTTGTAAAAGATAAGACCCATAAAGATTCAGATCAATTTTACAGTCCATAGGCTTATTAATTACATCGTCATTGTGTATATTATCTGTTGTGATTCCTTGCAGACATTCCTTGCTTTATGTATTGCATAATGGAATATGAAAAGCAAGCACTTAACATAATAATAAGTCGTGAAAGCAATCTGAAAGAAAGACATTCATATGTAATCGGGACAATGTCACTTTGATAATGATAATTCTGGGAAAAAGACAGTAAGAAGTTAATTTTACAGAGAAAAGCAAGCAAATATCTATATTTGATGCATTCGGGTTCGGGCACAATTGGCAGACCATCACTCTCTGATTAGGGTCACATTCTTACGGTTGAACCAGGCAGTCTAGTTTGAGTGTCAAAACAACTAGAATAAGACAGAAACCACAAAACTCTCAAAGAGCTATTTTTTTGGGGTGCGTTTGTTGGACGAGTCTGCAACAAAAACCAAAAAACCAGTTCTAACCTATGCATGACTGAGCAAGTAGCTAACCATGTAAAGACAAAAATCATAAAAAAAAACCTTCATGTATTTATGAATCTGCAACCCCCTTCCACATGACAGTCCTATGAGAATGCACACAAGTTTACTTTTCTCAACTATCAATAAAGAAATTTCTCTTTGGTCTCTTTCATGGCACTTCGTCAAAATTTGCTCTGGCCATGTCTCACAAGACAGTATTCAGCTTATGTAAAGAATTGTTAAAAGATGGGAGGGCATGTTATAGTATTGGTTAACAATGGGCACAGATGTCAGTCAGGTAAAGGGCGTGGGGCCACCAATCATATTTGTTGAATGTAATGCATGAAGCCAGATCTTCTTTGACCTCATGACTATTCCTGCAAAACTAAGGCTCTTGCCTGCTCAAGGAAGCCAAGGCACTTGATAATTTTCCATAGGCACCATATGGATGCATCTGAAGTGATTTCTGTTATGCTTATGAAAGGCAACTCCATGTTTAATTTTCTAGTAAATTAATTTTATTTTTAAAATTTTAAGAAAGGCAAAAATAATCAATTCCATTACAAATAGAAGAGAAGGATCAGATATATTCATCAACAAAGAGCTTTCTACATAATTTGAAATAATATATGAAGAAAAGGATAATGTATTTGCACTTTTTGTTGAGTGATCTTTGCTTCCTGCACAAAATAGCTATTCCTTTCTGACCAAATTCAATATCAACTTTGGATTACAGTTCAGAAATGGTGTCTGATCAAGTTCACTCTATCAAACCAAAATTCAGTATCCAAACAATGTTGTCATTGTTTTTTCACTCTATGGAATGAAGTAAACTACTTGTTGTGGCTCCTGACCACAATATGCTCTTTAGCAAATTCAATTACTTTGACAAAACTGTCAACCAGGTGAAAACACTTAAAATAAACCATATCTCTCATGAAGATGTTGATATGCCTTGTTTCTTCTTCTTGGCGGCTGGAGAGGCAATATGACAATCAACATGTAAGCCACTTGTAGTATTAGTATCGTCGCTTTTATAGCTCACACATGCAACATCCAGCACCCCAATTGGACTCTTTGGCACATTAGTAACTGACGGACTGATATTATTGCATGCCCCATCCTTCATCATGGTCATCCCTTGAATCACTTCACAACATCTTAATACTCTTTCCTGAACCAATTGAGCAAATCATTTATGATTTTCAAGGTAAACAGCATAACTAAATGAAAGTGTTGAAACAGAGATGATAATTTCACCTTATTTACATGTATGCAACTAGTTAAAGTATTATCAGTGTCCAAAATTCGGGAACCTTTCAGGCTTGACAGTGCCACTGCTGCAGCAATTTCAGAAGGCCTAAACTCTAGGAAATCAACATCTACAATTAACACATGGACAAGATCATGTTGGTCTTTCTATCAACTATAAATTTCTCAATTTAAAGGATTTCATGTCACTATGAGTTACTAACCCCTAATAGTACCCAAAATGAGACCCACAGAGGAAGAAAGTAGTAACCTATCTGGTGAATTCCTATCATTGAATTCATACAGAAAGTGATCAATGAATGAAAAGGGTGTCACAGCATGCATCCTCCAATTGAGAGTGCTAAGCACTAGAAGCTCCATTCTTTGTATATTCCTGGCTTCAAATATATATTTTGACTCATCTACCTGTTTGTGGACAGATAAAGTTGTGATAAGTAACATATCGTTGAAGTCTAAGTTTTTCTAGTGAATCTACAGCTTAGTTTTTTTTTTTTTCCTGAACCTGTAAGTCCAGAGATGAAGGCACTTCCTTTTCCTCCATCTTGGCAGCAAGAGATAAGCACGCAACTGATATCAACTGTGTCATCCATGTCGTCTCTTTCTGAAAGCCCACTTACTATTTGGTTAGCATTGCCGCAAATATCACTTCAGGGAAACATGCAATCCAAGTAACTTTACTTACCAGGAAGTCGTGCGAGGAGAAGAATCGATCCAAGTAATTAACAGACAAATAGGCACTTACAGGTCCAAAATTGTAGTGCGCATGAACCTGTTCCATTAAGAAACAAATTCTCAATGGCCAAAGCGAAATGGAAAGTTGTCATCCATTGAAAGATTAATTTCGAGAAAGTATAAAATCCTAGGTTGAATCCACAGAAAAAGCGGCCTAAAGAACTGGGAGTGAAGAGAATCTTTTGACATCAGAAAAGGCATACAATCGGATTTCACATCAATCCAGTCATGAACTTCTTGACCCACCTTGAGAATCCAGTCAATGGAATCGCTTCGGATAGTTAAGTTTAGTTTCCCTCTCAGCAACTTCTCGGCGTAGTCTTTCGGTGGGAGATGGTGGAGCTCCCTCTCGATAAGCGAGGCAATGTATTCTTCCGACTGAAAAGTGGAGTCGCCCAACTGGCCGCTGTAAAAATCGCACCTTTGACCGAAAGATCGGCAAAGGTCGCGACTTTCTGTTTCTCCGCGGAAGTTCTGCTCTTCCTCGCTAAGCCCCAGGATGCTATTGCTGTCCTCCGGGCAGCGAAGGAGGGAGGAAGCATAGTCGAAGCTCACGCCCATAGAAGTGGATAAAAAATTGAATCTCGCCTTTGTTACGCTTAAAAATGGGATCTTTAGAGATTGAAACTGCAAGGGGCAGAGGAAGAAGATAGAAGGGCGGAGGAGGAGGAAGAGTGGACGCCCCTGAAGCAAAAGACGGAGCTGAGGAAAAGAAGATTGAGAGAATCCATTGTTGAGGTTTATATAGGGGGACTAGGGGAATGGTTTTGGCTTGGAGCTTTCCATTGTCCTTGAAAAATGATGGTACAACGGGGAAAAGAATGCACAAGGTTCAGTCAAAAATTGGAAGCCAAATTGTTCTATTTGAAAAAAAAAAAAAAAAAGTGAAATCGTCACATTAGCGGCTCTTCATTGCTGTCCCTACGTATGAAGAGAGATAAATCAGGAACCCAGAGCAGCTAGCGCAGAAATGCGGAGTCATCGGTAGCCTGACAGTGACACCCAGGAATCGACCTCTTGACCTTTCGAACTTTAACATGGCTGTGCTAGCCGTCCGAATAAATTCTGGGAGTTCAAATTATTCTATTTGATAAACAGAGAGTAGTGTGGAGGCAGAGGTTTATTTGCTTGATGAGATTTTAGGGTTTTTAAATGTGCATAAATACATATATGGCATTTTACTAAATCGAGCAATTAAATATTTTACAATATATGAATCGATCGAGAGATATTTATCAAAGAGCGCAATTCGTGCTACCAAGATTCCCAAAATACTTTTTTTATTTAAATTATTATCTTCTCTCATATCACTCAGATTTAAGATAACAATTTCCTCTCTAACTAAAGATGAAGCACATTTAAAATATAAATCTTTTTTTTAATGAAGTTTTGGGCTTGACAGTCAAAAAGAACTTAAATTCTCACTAAATGTATATTATTGCATCTCCATTAGTCTTTCGAAACTATTTATACTCTTTTATTATTATTATTTTTTAAAGTATTGTTTGCCATTAAGCTATATTAGTCAAGCTTAGATTTAATCCCATTTAACAAGAGTGATAAGTTTTTTTTGTTAGTTATTCTTTTATTTTCACAAGTCTAGTGGTATAGTCAATGCAAGTGTATGTGCAAACCTTTTAAAATACCAAACTATAAGAATCAAAGTATATTGATCGTAAGAGACAAGTAATTGTTTCAAGTCTAAAAAATAATTGTAATTTTTTTAATAAATCCTTGTAACTAAATGGAAGATGTTGAAAAAATAATATTCTTAAGGATTTTAAGTTAAATTTTGACTTGTGATTCTAGTGTATGTATCAAGTGTGTAGAGACTTAAATAGGGCACATGAAGTTGGCAAAATTGGTTGACTTGATGGGTAAGTTGATTTGTGCTAAATGCCTTGGAGGTCTAGATCAAATACTAAAGCTTTAAAGGAGCTTAGAAGGCACCCTAGGTGAGGAGTATTAAGTGGCAAGGAGCATTAAATGGTTGTGAATGTGCTTTTTATAATTATTATTCCTATTGCATAGTTGAACTCTTGATATTAACAAACACACATCTCAAGCATTTAGTAGTTTCATTACTCTTGTATTTTCATAAGAATTGCGATTAGGTAATGTCATATATTCACCCCTCACCCTCTAAAGGGACCCACGAACACATGCTAGATCATCACATTGATCCTTATACTTGGTATCAAACTAAGTGCTCTAATTTTAATGACTAACTATTTAAGAACAATGATTGACATTCACTTTGATCCACCTAACTATGATAGAAATTTTAATTCTTGGAAAAGAGAGATGGAAACTTATTTATAAATAGACTTTGAGATGAAGGATTTGAAACTCAAATAGATAAGGAAATAATTCTAAGGAGGAGGAGGAAGACTTGATAGGTTTGAAAAATTGGATCAAGAAAATCATCAGGAACATATTGTTTAGTGAATTATTGAGCAAGATCAATAAGTATATTGATGCAAAGAATCTTTAGAATAAAGTGGTCTACTGTCACGAGAAGCTTTTGCAATTCTAAGAAGTTGAATTGATCAAGGATAAGAAGGAACAAGTTGATGATATGGTTGAATCCATGGAGCCACAAATTGAGGAAGAGAATGAAGATATATAAACCCACAAATTGAGGAAGAGAATGAAGACATATAAATTCATAGTTCCGGTAGTGTCCCTTTTGATTGCACGAGAAGTACACTATGTGCTCCTTGCCTTGGCATATTAGGGTACTAATGCTCTTTAGCTTCTCCTTCACCTTGGAAGCCTTTGATGTTATTTGAACCTTCTTCTTGGATTTTTTTAGGCATTTACTCTTATAATGCTCTTTTTCCCTACACTCAAAATATACAATGTGATCTTTATTTTTAAAAATTGAAATGAAGTTACCTTCCTTGTTAGATGCTTCCTCATAGACTCCATTGTCCCCAGATGTAGAGATCTCCTCTTACTCTGGTGATACTTGTCTAAGCTCCCCCTTAATCCTTGAGGAAGAGAACTCCATCATCTTCTCTCCTTCATATATTGAGCACCTCTCAACCTCTGAGTCTTCAAACTCTTAGGAAGAATCTTCTCCTTTGAGTTTCTTATCATCTTGAACCAACAATGGTTCTTCATGAAACTTGGCTAACTTACTTTATAGATCACTTGCATCTTTGAATTTTTCTAGCTTACATAAAATATCATTAGGAATTAAATTAACCAAAACTTTAGTTACCTTGTCATTAGCTTCAGATCTTAGGACTTATTCTTCCTTCTATTTACTCTTCCGAAGTGGTTTTCCTCTTTTGTCCATTAGAGTCGCAAAGCCCTCCATCAAGGTAAACCACTCTTTCATGTCCATTTGGAAGAAGGCCTCCATCATCATCTTCCATTGGGCAAATCCCCTAAATCCATAAGTTGGTGGAAATCGAACGTTGCGCCCTAATCCATTGTTGAACTTCATTCCTCTAGTCGTTGATCCCTCTACGGTTAGTCCGGTGAAGAGCGACCTCGGCTCTAATACCACTTGTAGAGACCAGTGACATTGGCTAGAGGGGGGTGAATAGCGATTTTCATCGTTTCTTGCAATTTCATCGTTCTTCAATTATGATCGCATGCTTGTCTATAAAGTCGTTATATGGAGTGGAAAACAAAGTATAAATACAAAATAAACTTACAAGCACAGCACAACACTAAGATTTTTTACTTGGTTTAGAATCTCCAATTCCTACTTCACAGCCTAGCTCTATGATAGTCCTACTATCTTTTCTTCTTCTCGGAAACCTTCCAGAGGTGAAGAGACATCTTACAACCTGTGAACTTTACAAAAAAACAACCAAATACAAGAGTAATCAAGAAGAAATAAAATACAGTGAGAAAAATAGTTTACACCACAAGATCTTTGATTGAATACTCTTTGGTTGCTTTGAAACCTCTTAGAAGGTTGGGAATGTAGCAGCACTTTGCCTTCAAGCTTCCCAAGAACTGGCACTTCTTCCTCTTTATGAAACACTCTTTTATAGAGCTCCAACGGGCAGATTTCGCTTTGCCCAATCTAGTCACCTCGACCGTCACCTCGACTGTTGTTGATTGCCATCACAAATGGTAAGTTCCCCCCCTCATTTTTTGACTGATCACCAGCCTTAACTTAGATCTAGTCGTGGTGTCACCTCGACTAATACTACAATCAAGCCCCTAGTCAAGTGGAGCTCGCTTCTGAGCACCAGCTCTAAAACTGTAATCTAGGTCTAGTTAAGGTGCTGGTAGAGTTGAATAGTCAAGGTGCTAGTTGAGTTAAACAGTCGAGATGTTGGTCAAATAACCCAGTCGAGATGCTAGTTGAGTCCACCTTGCATCTGTCCGACTTGAACACTCCACCAGTCAAGGTGCTGGTCGAGTCACTAGTCGAGGTGCCACATCGACTGGTCCCCTGACCACTTACTGTTTTGGCCAATCATAAGGCCAAAACTACCCCTAATAGAGAGTCAAACCTAGACCCCCTTATCTGGTGTCTGGTTGACCTCAACCCACTAAATTTTCACTTGTCTAGCATTTGGTCACCTGACCTACCAGGATTTTTTCTTGCCAAACATTTGGTTAACCTTGACCTGCAGGGACTTCATTCTTGCCAAGCATCTAGTCAAGTTTGACCTATCGGGACTTCACTCTTGCCAAGCATCCGGTCAACCTTGACATGTTGGGACTTCAGTCTTTCCAACCATCCAGTCAATCTTGACCTGCTAGGACTTCACCTTGCCAAGCATTCGGTCATCATTGACCTACTGGGACTTTACCTTACCAAACATTTGATTAACCTTGATCTGTCAGGACTTCACCTTGCCAAGACTCTCGTCCTGGACTTTCTTCCACTTGCCTAACATCTGGTCACCTGACCTACAAGGACTTTATCAACACCAAGCATTCGATCACCTGACCTACTTAGACTTTTCCTACACCAAGCATCCAGTCACCTGACCTCCTTGGAATTTTCTAACACCAAGCATCTAGTCACCTGACCTGCTTGAAATTTTCTTCTTGTGCCTGACATCCGATCAACCTTGATCTGTTGGTATTTCTTGTCACCAAACATCCGATTCTACCTTGACATGTTTGGACTTTCTATGCCAAATGTTCAGTCAACCTTGACCCACTTGTCATCTCATGCCCAAGTGTCCAGTCAACCTTGACCCACTTGACTTTGCACGTGTCAACTCCTTGTTAGACTTTCATTTACTAATAATCTCCCTCTCTTACTTGATATCCTTCGATCTTGGTCAACCTTAACCTAAGGTTGATTGAACCATCATGTCAATGTCATATTGTCAAACATCGAAATTCAACTCACGTCTCACTCGAGCTTGGTCAACTTTGATCCGAGATTGATTGC
>JBAMHZ010419446.1:0-11776 GCA_037177395.1 Alpinia galanga
CTGACCAAACTAAATTTCAGCATGGTGTCTGGTCCTCTAGACTTATCAACTCTGTACACTTGGTAACCAAGTTAAAATACCATAAGGTTTAACTTTAATCATTTGTCATTCATCAAAACCTAAGTTTGATTATCAGTTCTTTAACCGCACCAACACATACAATCTACTCTTCTCAAGCACAGGCATGCCACTCTTCCCAAGGGCATGCATGCAGCCCATGTGACATTATTGGTCTTCCTAGAGATATGCAGCACATGCATGTGACTCTTCCTGAAGCTTGCATGTCACTCTTCCCAAGGCTGATTCTTTCTAAGTGCATGCATGCTGCTCGTCCCGAGGCTGACTCTTCCCAAGTGTCTGCATGCAACTTTTCTTGAGTGTACACATGTGGCCCTTCTAGAGGGCATGCATATGACGCTTCTTGGAATATCATGGTCTCATCATTATATAACCAAGAAGGAATATGTCAATGGGTGTGAAGACTACATGCAGTAAAATTGGACCGGTAAAAAGGAGCACAAGGTTCCACTGGATAGAGTTGGGAGTAGAGCGACTCAGGAAGCTAGGAGTGGAGTGAGTTGGGAGAGGAGAAACTTGAGCTGATGGGAAGGAGGAAGGAACGAAGAAGTAGGGGGCTCAAGAGTTACTAGCAGCCTGGGGACCACGGATGAGATTTGTCTTAGTAGATGTGACAGCTAATCTTCTAATAGTTTAGCACAATGATAGCTCTTAAACACATGGCAAGCCAGGAGGAGATTTCTTGTAATAGTTGTCCCCTAACAGCAAGTCAAAGGATACAGCTAATGGATGATCTTGGTCACTGAGGAGAGAAGGAGCTCCTATAGAAGAGCAGGTTGAGGTAAATAAGAAGAAGGGAGGGCTTCTCTTCTTTTTTTTTTTCTCTAGATTAATTTTTATTACAGTAAATACTTTCATTCTTTCTTCTAAGTCCCTGTCTGACTTAAGTATCAGAGGGTTATCGCCGGAGCACCATGACACCTTTTAACTTATGTTGACTTTGATAGGAGAAGGAGATTACTGCTATAGCTGTGAGAATCTACCTTCTCCTTAGGACTCGACGAAAGGGATACAAAAGCGACCACATCACTTCATATTGGTTCAAATATAATTGATCTTCTATCAAATCCAGGACTAAGACTTAGGATTATGGATTATGAATTCAATATCTATGAAAAAGTTCAAAGAGAGTGTTATCTAAGAGGCTCATGTTAATCCTGTAAGTATAAATTCAAAACTAAGATTTCAATAACAAGTCAATAAGATTTAATTCATCATAGTTTGATTATGAATTTAATTGGTTAGAGTATAGCATTACTAAGGATGTTATGTTTTATCTATATTGCTATCTTTTTAAGGAGTTTTTTGTTGTTGTCACTATTGCTATTTTTTTTAGGAGTGTCCCCAGAGCAAGGGGGTGGTGATAAATTTGTTAGTGAAGATTTTATAAATTAGATCCCCTAAATAAAATTTTTGGGTCCACCTTTGATAGTTGGGGATCGAATTAGAGTTGCCTGAGAAATTGCATGAGTGCCTTGTCGCTGCACCATAGTCCCAAGGGCGAATATACTATCATAATTGTATTATATCTAGACAGTCAAATCATTTAAGATCATTTCACATGTAAATTCAAAAATCAATCGACTAAAATAGTATGATAAATAATCAAACACTTTAATGATTCACCTAATGCAATTGCATATATAAAATTTTTATAGCCCCAAGTTACGATGCAGTGGCATGATGCTCATGTAATTTTTTGAGTATCCATAGTTTGATTCCTAGTATGACATACTATAGGACATTTTTCTTACGGTGATGAAAAATTTAGGATGTTGAATTGTTGGACCGTTGAGTCATTCGCTACAAGCACTTTTGAATTTATCTTGATAATCGATCGAAAACTTTTATGAAATCAAGTTAATCGTTAGAATTAATCGGATTGAAGATTTGAATACTTGAATTATTTCCATCTCACAAGGAAGGAACTAATATTCTTCCTTAATTCTTTAATGCCCCTAACCCAACCTAAGATAGTAAAATTATAGATTTTAGAACCTAAAATAAATTAAAAATTCATTTTATCTACTTTCTTAGCCTTCCTAATGGTGTTTCTAGAGTGTACATTTGATATGTTCTTTAATATCAGCCCAAGTTACATTGGAACTAAAAAAAATAGCCAAAACTGCTAAATTAAAATTATTTACTCATCAATCGAAAACTCTTATTTCTTTATGAGGGCTAACTTCAAATTTTTCTATATATCATCATTTTGGCAATTAAACGACGAAAATTTCCAATAACTATTTAATGATTTGACAGTGACAGATCATATGATTGATACGTCATGCAGATACCACATGATATGCGAATTTATGTGCGACTATGAAAATATGATTTTACATATAAATTATCATTGGAGTGTTGAATTTTGCATTCGGGAAATAATTAATCGCTTATAGAATTTTATAGGGTTGTAGATTCGCAAGATCTAAGAAAAATGGATTTGTCTTAATTCTAGAGTAGAATTATTTAAAAAATCATTGCAATTTTAACATCAGAAAAAATAAATCATTTATTAGAGAAATGGAGCGTATCTAAATGATTGGTAAATAGATTTATTTGATAATTTTGCAATTGTTTGCATATAAAAAGGGGGCAAATTAAATTGCTCAGAATTAGCAAACTTACGAGGTTGGATTCCTGTCCTATATAAACAATTCTCTTTCTGCTGCTCGCTCGATGCTGCAGTGCTCAAGCTCGAAGGAGAAGAGAGAGTGGGAGTCGGAAGTTTGTTTTGATCTGGCAGGACCAAGCGTGTCTTTGCCTTCTCTCGACGAACAAATCGCCATTGAAGGGCTTTGGAGGAACAGAGGTCGGATTGGGAGGAAAGCCCGCATATTTTCCTTCTTTTGCTAGAGTTCGACTCCATCGGTTGATTCACACTTTGTCAGATACCCTAGGGGGGTGTCGCAGAGACTGGGAACTGCCCCGCCGATAAGCCGTAAAGAAGACGTCCCTGCTCTGTCGTACGACCGCTGTGACGGGTGTTGCTCCGGTGCGAAGGAGGAGATCGAGATCACGGGTACGAATCATTGCCAGGGGTCGGTCTCTTTCTTTTTCTCATTTTTATTTGATCGAGTTGCTGAGAAAGATTTATTTTTTGGCGCCGATCCGAGGAAAGCTTGTGGATCTTGGGGCGGTATCTGGCGTCTGGCCTTTAATCGAACTCATGCCGAGAAATTGCTTCTGCTGGCTTTCTTGTCACAGAGATATTGAGGAATTCAGGTGTGAGCCTATTCGACTCGGTTAGAGGGACTTCAAATCTGGAGAATTAAATCCGTGGTTTTGAAATCCTTTTCCTTTTGCTACCGCTTTTGAAAGCTTCGTAGCTTGGAAGGTTTTAAAGAGAGCGGCAATTCTTCCGGTCAGAAGTGAAAGGGAAAGAAAATTTTCGCAGAAGTTTTAAAGACATTTATTAAAGCCTCCAATAGTTTCAGGTTTCGTTTTATTCTCCTTTGTTTGTTTTGCGTCGTATGCTAAATTCTTGTGCCTACTACTGTACAATTTAACAGCACTGACCATTGACGTTAATATCTTTCAGGGGATCTCTAATCTCGAAAAGGCCACCTCTTTCTTGTGCTTGCTGTTGTCGTGGTATATGAGGAAAGGCCACCGGTATTGGAGATTGGACACAGTTTTGGCTTAAGTTTCGGAGCATTTCTCTTGTTTTTGTCTGCGGGTTGATGGAAGAGATGAAAGAATTCTCCTTTTTGTTGTGAATGGTAGGGGGAAAACAAAAAACAAAAGATAATCGATTTCCTATCTCTGTATTTAAGGTGCTCTACAGCTGGTAAATGACCTTTATTTGCGCTGTTTTTTGGCACATGATAGCTGTGACTTCTCGAAACGAAGGGAATATGGCGGCTGATCAGGGAAAATATGTCCGGTACACACTGGAGCAAGTCGAAGCCCTCGAGAGAGTCTACCGTGAATGCCCAAAACCGAGCTCATTGAGGAGGCAGCAGCTCATCAGGGAATGCCCCACCCTCTCCAACATCGAGCCGAAGCAGATTAAAGTTTGGTTTCAGAATAGGAGGTATCAATGTTCTGCAATGGAATCAACACTTGTTCATCTGTACGCATTTCTTTACAAGTTTGTTGCTTTAGGTGCCGAGAGAAACAGCGAAAGGAATCGTCACAGCTTCAGACCGTCAACAGGAAGCTGATGTCGATGAATAAGCTTTTGTTGGAGGAAAATACTCGGCTGCAGAAGCAGGTCACGCAGTTGATCTATGATAATAGTTACTTACGTCAACGAACCCAAAATGTAAGCTTTTGTTGTTCTTTTCCAAGAATCACTGTGGTACTGCTATTTGGCTCTGAGTGGTGGTCTTTAAATACGGCAGGTTGCATTAGCGACAATGCACGCATATTGTGAGTCGGTTGTGACGAATTTTCACCACCATTTGACATCTCAGCATAAACCAAGAGATTCTACCCCTGTTGGGTATGTCAAAAGATCCATGTTCTTTTTTTGTTCCGAGGGCAATGAGAAAGATTGACCTTTCCGGCATTTGTTAATTCTCCATGGTGGTCACTAACTATTCATTGTGCTTGTTACAGATTAATGTCCGTTGCAGAGGAGACTTTAACAGAGTTTCTGTCGAAGGCTACTGGAACTACTTTCGAGTGGATTCAAATGCCCGGGATGAAGGTGTTGACATCCCTCTTAGATTTGTTTCTCTTCTCATTTTACAGATTAAATTTTTAGTAAACATTTTAAATGCAATAAAACATAGAAAAGGAAATAAGCTAATGTTATTTGTGTCTGTGATTCATCCTAAAGCTTAAGTGCAACATCGTGAACTTATCTGTTGCTTAACTGTATAGCCTGGTCCGGATTCTGTTGAAACTATTGCCATCTCACATGGTTGCACTGGCGTTGCTGCACGAGCTTGTGGCTTTGTTGGTCTGGAAACCACAAAGGTATGCTTTATTGTGCTTGATAAATAGTTAATTCGCTTTGTTATGCTTGACTTTGTAATTTGTTTCAGGTTGCAGAAATC
The DNA here is from genome assembly GCA_037177395.1 of Alpinia galanga. Classification (NCBI taxonomy): domain Eukaryota; kingdom Viridiplantae; phylum Streptophyta; class Magnoliopsida; order Zingiberales; family Zingiberaceae; genus Alpinia; species Alpinia galanga. The sequence continues at coordinate 5,088 of JBAMHZ010419446.1, forward strand.
TTGAAAGATCGACTATCATGGTGTCGTGACTGTCGATCTTTGGAGACAAGCAATGTGATGCTGACTGCAAATAATGAAACCATTGAGGTGTTGTACATGCAGGTATTCGTCTGTTAGACTTCATGCTCATTGCCTGTTAAATATTGTAGGCGACATTTTTCTGTCAAACTAAAATGGTTGGAATGAAGGTCTATGCTCCAACGACGCTAGCACCTGCTCAGGACTTCTGGCTGCTAAGGTATACAAAAATTCTTGAAGACAACAGTCTTGTGGTAAGCACCTGATCCCTAGTTTGGCCACAATCTGCAACAGTCCAGCAATGTATGCTTGACAAATATTTCCCCTTTGACATTCCAAATTACATCTGACAAGGTCTGTCAAAGATCACTCAATAACATGCTAGGTGGTCCAAGCATGCCCCCCATGGAACATTTTGTAAGGGCAGAAATGTTGCCTAGTGGTTATTTGATAAGACCATGTGAGGATGGTGGCTCTGTGATTTATATCATTGATCATTTTGATTTTCAGGTAAATTATTCTTTTTTTCTTTATTGGATTATTTTATGTTGTTCATTGATATTGCTTTTCCCCCTTTAATCATTGCATTCATTGAATATATAGTATTTCTGACATATCTTCTCCATGTATCAGCCTAGTAGTATGCCAGAAGTTATAAGACCACTATATGAATCATCAACAAGGCTTGCTCAGCATACAACAATAACAGTATGTTTCCCTCCATTTTTTTTATCTCTTTAAAGTAGAAAGTTTCAAGAAAGAATTTATCGTTATTCTTTAAACAGATTGTTGTTGAACAATAAGAATCAGTGTTTTAGCAAAAGGAAGAATAGATGTACTTTGTTTTTCATATACTAAATTTTGATGGTTTATTTAGGCTCTACATCATCTAAGACAGATTTCCTATGAAAGTTCGTGTCCTGCTATCTTTACCTCATGGGGCAGGCAACCTGCAGCTCTAAGAGCACTTAGCCACAGGCTGAGTAGGTATTAGCTTATATTTTAGATCTTGTTCCTTGTGTTTTTTTATTGATGTATCGTACCAAGAATTCATTGATATATATGTGTGCAGGGGTTTCAATGAAGCTGTGAATGGGTTTCCAGATGATGGATGGTCTATAATCCCTAGTGATGTTGTGGATGATGTCACTGTTATAGTAAACTCATCTCCTAGGAAAATGATGAGTTTAAATCTTGATAATACTAATGGGTTATCTTCATCAAGCAGTTCTGTTCTCTGTGCAATGGCATCTATTCTTTTACAGGTTTGTGAATGAAGCTGAACCATGCTTTCCTGTATTTACCATTTTTCCTATACAGATGCATGTTGACAAAATCTCAGGAAAAGTTATGGGAAAAGAAAACTTGGTTTGTGTAACATCTCTTTATGATTATTTGTATGTTAATTTGATCAAATGATGTTATGTAATAGGGCCACTAGAATGAGGGACTTAGGTATTTTATGCAAAGTAAGAGCTTATATGGAAAATAAAATTCTTATCTGGTTGATATTGTTTTGTCAATTTAGAAGAGCGTTTTGCAATTCTAAGATAGGATTTGCAAGTTGTCTTTTACATTCTAGTTTGTTCTTTCCCTTGTAGTAAAACTGCTAGAAAATGGATAGAAATGGCTTAAAGGGATAATAGCAAGCTTCCTAGCCCTAGCTTGGATGTGAACCTTCTTGCCTGATGCTAATAGTCACAGCATAATATATGAAATACATCAGTAGCATTATTATTTTAGTTTTACAAGTCTGTTACTTAGTTACAACATGAACACTAGATTTGGTGTGCACCCTCAAGAAATTGCTGACAATCTGTAAATATTTTAACTCCCAATATCTTTTGGTGTTGACTTTACATGGCTGATTTAAATCAACATTCTTATCAATGTTCCTCTGTTTGTATAAACATGCAGAATATATCTCCACCTGTTCTCCTATCATATTTACGAGAACATCGATCAGAGTGGGCAGATAGTGACATAGATGCCTATTCTGCTGCTGCAGTGAAGGCTGCCCCAAGGACTTCAGCTGCATCTGACTGTGGAAGCTCTGTTGACCCGGTGATATTAACCCTGGTTCCTGCTCTATACCATGAAGAAGTAAGTTATCCATTTTGCTTCAATTATTTAGGATCACTTTTGTAAGACGATTGAGGAATTGAAAGAAATGTTTTACATAAAATACAAGAAGGATGATTGAAATAGAGGAAAACATTGAGTGCTTTATATCATCTAAAGTATCTCTAAAATTTAAATGTAAGTTCTACAAAATGACGGTTAGACCTGCTATATTATATGGAGTTGAATGTTGGGCTATGACTCGAACACATGAGCAGAAGATGAGAGTTGCAGAGATGAAGATGTTAAGATGAATGTGTGGATATACGAGGATAAACAAATAAGAAATAAGAGTATAGAGGGAAAGTCGAAGTTGCATCGATTAAGGGAAAACTCCAAGAAACACATTTAAAGTGGTGCGGACATGTTTAGATGACCAATAAATGCTCCAGTTAGGCGACGTGAAACTATGACAAATATAAATATTAAACGTGGAAAAGAAAGACCAAAAATGACTTGGTTAACAACAACAAAATAAGATAAAATTTATTTAAGTATACATGATGATATAGTAAGAGATAAAGTCCAATGGCATAAAAAGATTCATATAGCCGACCTCATCTACTGGGATAAAACTTGGTTGTTGTTGTATTTATGGGCATCTCATAATGCTAAGTTTCTCTATGTTTGACATTTTTTTATTCATTCTTTTTCCCAGTACCTGGAGGTGGTTAAGTTGGAAGGTGTTTGTTATCAACAGGAAACTCCTTTTCCATGTCAGCTGTACCTCCTGCAGGTCAATTTCTCTCTTTAATATTCTCATTGCAAAAGGAAATATGCTAGTGATTTCATGTTGATGCATTTTTTGAGACTGTAAATTTTCCATTTTATATGATGTTAGAGGATTCATGAAGGTGTGTATCTCTGAGTTTGGGCAGCCGCTGTAGTTTTATTTATGCTTGATATAGTCAAATCGATGCTTCTTAAAGTGGATTCAATTCCTTGTGATCTTATATTATTTTTTAATGAAATAAGAATCAATTGTCAGTCAAATTACAAGCATAAAACATAAAGGTAACGAATTCTTTTTAGATATCTTCTTTTAAGTAGCAACTGTGTACTTTTGTGACAAAACAAATTGACATTGACAGCTCTGCAATGGATTGAATAAGAATTCCCCTGGCACCTGCTCTGAGCTAATATTTGCCCCAGTAGATGCATCTTGTGCTGATGATGCTCCACTGTTGCCATCAGGTTTTCGTATTATTTCTCTAGACTCTGATATGGTAAGCATGCCAAAGTTAAACATTGTTATTTAAGCAATAAACCACTTTATTCTTTGTTTTTTATGTGTTAAATGCGGTACATAGACTAATATATTTTGTTTTGTTCTTTACTATGCTTTTTTCTTCAGGACACAAATACTCCTAATCGAACCTTGGACCTTGCTTCTGCACTTGAAGTTCAATCAATGGGAATTCAAGCATCTGATGTAAATTCTCGTAATTGTGGCAGTGGCAAGTCTGTCATGACTATAGCATTCCAATTTGCTTTCGAGAACCACCACCTAGAGAGAGTGGTATCCATGGCTAGGCAATACATTCACCACGTCAAAGTTTCTGTTCAAAAACTAGCATTAATTCTTTCACCGTCACATCCTGGGTCTCATGATAACCTTTGCATGCCACATGGAAGCACTGAAGATGACACACTTGCTCAGTGTATTTCTAAAAGCTACAGGTTTTTAATTCCATAAGCAGTTAATTTCTCAAATATGCTTTCATTCATAATATGGTAGAAAGTAGATGAACTTTAAACTGTTTGCATTTGCACTGCATACGCATCAGTTTAAATCCTAAAGATATTTATTCTTGTCAAAATATATATTCTAACACTTTTTTAGTTTTTCATGAACTTCATTTTATATGAAATGACCTGAACATTAATCTCATAAAAATTCATAAAGGGGAAACAAATAGTATTGTATATCTATCTATCCAATCGATTTTCTAAAGGTAACATTTTCAACTAATTTACCTCAAAGATTTGTCTTTTTAACTCTGGCAAGCACAAATTGTGGATGTAACATTTAATTTAATCCAGGATATTGTGTATCAATAGTCATAAGGTTTCTGACTAGTTGGTCTCCAGGTTTTTCACTTTTATTTTCTTTACCTGAAACATAGATGATGGAAAATTGGGAGATTTTGCCGCACTGTCTCCAGTATGTCTCAAGATCTTAACCAATTGAGGGACAAATACTTTATTATTGGAACATAAGATATATTTCTAGTTGTATTATTCCATGTTCTCTGCAGCTTCAAATATTTTCCAATATATATCTGTTCAGAAAAAATCTTTTAGTTATTAAATGGTTACTCAAATTTATTTGTCATTTCTAATAATTTATATAATATCTTCTTTGTGGCATCTGATAATGTAAATGTCCCTGCTACTTTGCACAGGGTTTATTCGGGATCAGAATTGCTTGAATCTTCCACTAATGGTAGTGATTCACTTCTAAAGATGCTTTGGCATCACTCAAATGCAATTCTGTGCTGTACTATGACGGTTTGCACTTTACCTTTTTCTTGCATTACAGTTTAATCTAGAATCAACCAGCAAGATTGCTTTTTCCTTATGATATACTTTTACTACTGTCTTCTCTGCTGTTCCATTTTTGTCATGAACTAATGAGGTGATTTCAAGTGTAGTAAAGGAATACCCTCTGCATCGTAATTTCTAAAATTTAAATTCAATCCCAAATATCTGAATTGTAAAACTCAAACTTCCATATGGTGAAAACAGTCGATAAACCTTACACATTGTGAAACACAATTTAAATCATAATAATAAAACATAGCATTAAATAGTTAAACATACTATGGTAGTTGGATAGCAATGGAACAAATAAAATTATAAGAAAAGTGAATTTCCAAATAACAAGTATGACAATAATTTAAAAAATGAAAATAACAAAAATATATCAAAAACAGTTTCTGATATCATGTCTCTGAGCAACTCTACCTAACCAGTGCTACATAAATCTCCACAGGAACCAAACCTCTGCCTGCAAGTTTGTAGACGAACAAAATGAACGAGCACAATGAATTCAACTATTTCTATCAATATAGTTGTACAACAATATCAATTTAATTGTATATCTAGACAAATTTGGATTTCCTTGTGCACTTGTGCCACCATTCAAAGGAGCAGCATTGTGTGTGTCCATTCGAACACAGACAGTGCCTGAGATGTCTTATCAGGATGTATATTGTGAGGACCGCTTATTGGACGTGAGAATAAATGGCTTTGAAAATCATTTATCTGAATAGATACACGGATCATACAGAGTGTTGTAACAAGTTCAGTTGTTATATTTTCTGAAGCTCGAGTCATCATGGCATAACTAGCATTGTAGCAGATGTAAACATATTTAATAATAATTATTCATCTATAATTTCTATAGACTACTAATCAATTAATTTCTGCCAAGATTACATTGACTAAGTATTGTTCATACTGACCTGAACTAACCAGTTATCAGCCTAGGTCATAACTGTGTCATCACTTTTTGCTGGCGATTCTTCAAATAGATTCAGTTGCATGTTGAATTTTGTGCAGGCGATTCCAGTTTTTACCTTTGCCAACAAAGCTGGTCTCGAGATGCTCCAGACTACACTGGTTGACTTGCAGAATATAACTCTTGAAAGTATCTTCATGGAGGAAGGAAGGAAGGCTATCTGCACAGAGTTTCATCATACCATTCAACTGGTAGTTGACTGGCCAGTAACCACGCTAATAACGTGAAACTTTATGGTTATACACACATCACTTGTGTATCTAAAATATAGGGAATCAATTGATTAATTATCCTCTTTGCTTCAGTAACTGGCTCTTACAAAGTTGGTTCAAATCTCGGATACCAGAAGTTATATCTTTCATTTGTTTTTTCTCTTTAGAAGTTAGAATGGCCTTTACTCACAGATTTTAGTCCTAATAATTTCTTTGAATTTTTTTCATCTTCCTATTTATTTTTCATTTGCAGGGTTTTTGCTTTCAAGGTGGTTTATGCGTTTCTAGCATGGGTAGATCTATTTCCTATGAGAAAGTAGTTGCTTGGAAAGTGTTGGATGAAGGAGGCAATGCTCAATGCATCTGCTTTATGTTTGTTAACTGGTGTCACATTGTTTGAAGACTTTCCAAAGGGAGAGATGTCAGTAAGCAAGCATAGCTTTCTGAGATGTTCATATAAACTGCATTCTTTGCTTAATTACCAAGTTATTATAGTATTTGTGTATCAGACAACATGGATGGAAAGTTAAGGAAATAGATTAAGTTATACGAGAAATGAGAAATGTCCTTGATTGATTGTATGTACATTTGCCATAGCTGTACCCTTTCGAAGGTAGAGAAGAGCTTCATTTTGTTTAGATTTTCCAAGTTGCAATAGATTTGTGTTTTCTTGTTTGTCAAAATTGGGACTGGAAAATTGAAAAAAGAATTAGCTTTGGTTGATACTTTGGTTGTGGTTGTCAACTATATGTGCTAGATACCCAGTGCATCCTCTGCCTAACATCTTCTGAGCTTTCATTGCAGATAAGAACTTC
>JBAMHZ010419464.1:0-11773 GCA_037177395.1 Alpinia galanga
GTCATGCCGTCACAAAACCTAAAACGATAGATTTTTCATGATATTTTAGAAAGTCAGGGCTACCACTATAAAAGGGAAGGACCACAACAAGATTGAGAGTTTGGTTGATGCCCTAAAAAAGCATCAAAGGCTAGAGAATTGACGGAGGAGATTCAAGATCGACGGTGAGAGCCTATCCATCCGTAGAGGAGCAGTCAAGAAGCATCTTCAACCAAAGCGGAGTAATCCTCATCTAAATTCGTATTGTCCTGGTTGTATTTTCTTGATTATAAATGTTTTGTGCTAGTTTTAATACTTGTATGTAGTAGATCTCTCGATTCTAGGATTAGGAAGTAGCCATATGAATGTTGAATGTTGTCATGCATTGAACTTTGAATGTTTTTTATCTTTATTTGTAAATATATGTTTCCTTGTTTGATGAATATATTTGATTGTGTTTTTGATCTACAATGCATAGTCGATGTGGTGTTATTTTCACTTATATCAAAATCTAGGGGAAATACCTTAGTAATTGTAGGAGTCGGAACATGAAAGAATAAGATACAAAAGTATACTTACCTCTCACGGGGAGAACAATACATTGTCCTAAAGCATATCGAACATTTTTCAAGTAAGGGTCGCTAAATAGGAGATAACTTGGAGGGGTTGTGGGACCACGTGACAGAGGTAACCCATTAACAACAACCCCTTGAGCTCTGTAAATCCGAAAGAGATTTCTTAGTTTGGGATATATATTCCTGAGTAGTTCCAAAAGATCACCAAGATTAAATAAGACAGTTTATTCACACGATCACTCATAGAGAACTTGAGAGTATATTTAGACGACGCATTCGACGTCATATAGGTGAAACCGAAATCCTAAGATCCTTTTTTAAACTTGAATTAAACCTTCTTTCACTTCACGTGACACCAATTTCTAGCTTTGATCGTTGCAACATTAGGGTAGAATTCTCACAACACTGGAGTTTAGTCCAGACAATCAAATTCTAAAGTAGGCCAATACTCGAATACCAATCTTTGTGGGATCGATGTAATTTTATTACTTGACGATACCCGTGCACTTGCGGAGGTTGAGCGCAATCAGTCCTCATTGACCATTTTTGGTTTCACATCATATTGCATTTAGCCAATATTAGTTATATATTTACTCTACTTTGTATTATATAGTTACTTTCTTTTTCGGAGATCTGTTTTTGTTGTTTTCCTCTTCAGGATGAAGTATGAAGCATAGAGTAGAAGAGAGCATGCTCTAGCCGTGTTCTTGAGACGCGGGCATGATCTCTAACAAAAAGAATGGAGTTCAAGAGCTAATCTAGCATAGAGCACAGCGAGCCATGTGTTTTATGCATGACCATGCCTAATTCTGAGGAGAGAAAGAGAGTCGTGTGCTTTCAGCACAACATGGGGGCTTCATCAAAGGAACACACGACCGGTCATGTGTTTTACACACAGTTGGTCGTGTGTTTTACACATGGTCGTGCCTTTTTCCAGGAGAGCAACCAAATAGACACATGGCTGGCCGTATGTCTTACACACGGCGGTGTCGTACCATCGTAAAACCTAAAATGATAGGTTTTTCACAATATTTTAGAAAGTCAAGGCTGCCACTATAAAAGAAAAGGACCACAATGAGATTATGGGTTGGTGGGTGCCCTGAAAAAGCATCAAAGGCTAGATAATTGGGAGAGGAAGGTAAGGAGATTCAAGATAGACGGCGAGAGTCCATTCATCTGTAGAGGAGCAGTCAAGACGCATCTTCAACCAAGGAAAAGCAATTCACATCTAAATATGTATTGTCCTGGTTATATTTTCTTAATTCTAAATGTATTATACTTGTTTTAATACTTGTATGGAATAGATATCTCGATTCTAGGATTAGGAAGTAGTCATATGAACATTGAATGTTGTCATCCATTGAACTTTGAATGTTTTTGATCTTTATCTGCAAATATATGCCTTTTTGTTTGATGAATATGTTTGATTATGTTTTTGATCTACCATACTTAGTTGATGTGGGTGTTGTTTTCACTTATATTAAAATCTAGGGAAAATACCCTAGTAATCGTAGGTGTTGGGATGTGAAAGAGTAAGATACGAAAGTATACTTACCTCTCGCTGGGAGAACAATAGATTGTCCTAAAGCACATCGAACATTTTCCAAGGGTTGCAAAGTAGGAGACAACAACTTGGAGGGATTGTAGGACCACATGACAGGGGTAACCCATTAATAACAACCCTTTGAGCTCTGTAGATGTGAAAGGGATTCCTTAGTTTGGGATAAACAATTTCTGAGTAGTTCCAAAAGATCACCGGGATTAAATGGACAGTCTACTCACACAATTATTTAAAGAGAGCTTATGAGTAATTTAGACGACACATTCAACATCATATAAGTGAAACTGAAATCCTAGGATCCTTATTTAACTTGAATTAAACTTTCTTTCACTTTATGTGACATCAATTTCTAAGCATTGATCATTGCAACATTAGGGTAGAATTCTCACAAAACTAGAGTTTAATCTAGACAATCAAAAATGCTAAAGTAGGCTAGTATTCAAATATTAGTCCCTATGGGATCGATATAATTTTATTACTTGACGACACCCGTGCACTTGTGGAGATTGAGGGCAATCAAGTCTTTGACTCAATTTGCATGCATCAATTGGATATTTGGTAAAGGAAAAAATCTAAGTGAGTCAAGTAGACTAGATATTTGGTAGATGAGGAGAAGACTAAATGGGTTAGGCAGACTAGATATTTGAAAAAGGCAAGAAATCCTAATAGGTCAAAAAAGATCAAATACTAAACAAGTAAAAAGTCTGAATACTAAGTATAAATAAAAAGTTTAGGAGAGGACCTTCTAAAAAAGAAGGTTGTGAGGGGGTATCTCTAAATCTTAGATTGAGGGTAGTCTCTTGCAACTTAGGCTGTTGACTTGGCCATGAAATCAACAAGAGTTTTGAAGTCAATGTCAAATAGACATTGCTTGGAATCAATTGAGATGTGAAAAGTTGCTCTACTAGATTTGATCTCCTAAGCCATAATCATTGTTTAACAACAATTTAATACCTCATTACTAATCAATGTTATATTATGTCTCAAATATTCCATACTTGTTATTTAGTATTTTAAAAAAAATCAACTATTGGTGGATCAGATTGTTAGACTTAGTTCAATTCTTTGGAGAAACCTAGTAGTGTACACTACTAGGAGCACCAAGCATTAATTCATCATGAATCAAACAAGGATGTGTTAATTAATTGAGTTGAAGTTGTTTAGGATTAGGGTATGGGAAATATTTAGGTAGGATAAAATTGAGGCTTGAGTTTTAAGATATGAGATTAAAATTAAGTTAAACCCCTATTTGAACACAAGTTTGACCCTAAGTTATATTCAAATTTAGCTTTGGGTTCATTAAACAATTGATTGTAAGGTAAATTCTCAAGTTGTGTCAAGTCAAGAGACGTTCTTAAAGTAGTCACATTCCTAGATAGAATATCTTTAAAGTTAAACATATAGGGACTTAGTACCAAGTCTCAGTCTAACTGATCTAGACTAAGGTAGGATAGCTTTAGTTAGTCCAACTCAGTTAATTGCACTAGGTATAATCTCCTTTATCTAGCCTAGACATACATTAAGTTGAGATTCCCTAAATTACTATCAACTCACTCTACTCTAATATCAATTGATAGAACTAACATAACAATAAAGGGGGATGAAAGTCATTATTTATAAATTGAGTTGATAATAAATATTTTAAAAATAAAGAGTATAGCAGCAGAAAATAAAACAATGTAATAAACAATAGAATAAAACACATTAAAATTAATATGGTCTGGCTTCCCTCTAAGGTTTCAATTTCATGACCAATGATTTATCACATGAATCAATCGAAAGATAAATCACTATATTTTTTTCTTTCTAGAAAATATAGAGATGGAGAAATTTCTTACACAAAAATATACAATGGAATGTACAATAAGATAAAAAATAATATCAAGGCAATAAAAGAATATATATACCAAACTAGAAGGTTATCTTGAAAGAGAAGCACAGTAGAATGAAGGCTAGGAGAACTTTCTTACAAAACACATGATTTTTAGTTGAATTGTTGATTCTAATTGTTGATGTCAAGACCCCTTTTATAAACCTATTTAGGGCACCCCCAAGGCTTCCAGGCACCCAAATACTGATATGACAAAACTCTATTAGCATCGAACCCATCCAATTAAACTGGTTTATATCTGAACTTCAATCATTTGGTCTCTTTCAGGTACCTAGATGTTGATGTAAGCTTTTTAAATTGTCATGTTATCTTGTATTTGGATTAGATCTGGATCTTAACTCCAATCTCTTTAATTCCATTTGATTGTTTGGTTATCTGATGCCTGGATCCAATAAGGACACCTGAATCACTCTGATCCAATTGGCCAAATCCAAGTGTTAGTGCAGGGAGCACCAGATCAAACCTAGGTTCTTCTTAATGTTGAAAAATGTTTAGCTGTTGCAATCTACACCTTCAAGTCATCCAAACAACCAAAAGTCACAAGCGTTCAAGCATTCTTTTTGTAAAGTGTTCTTTACTTGCATTTATTTGTAATACTTTTGTATTAGTACATTGTAGCTTATATTTGGTTGTAAGAAGATTGCTCCACCTTGGTATTGATCTAAAAGGAGAGAAAAGCTAGTGAAGCTTTGTTTGGGTTTGATCTACCTTAATGATCACCGTGGAATAGGAACTAGAGTTTTGAACCATGTTATATTTTCGTGTTGTGCTTGTTGTGTATTGTTATTACATTTATATTTGTATTTTCGTTGTACACTAATGAATTTGTAGACGAGCATGATCGCATCGAAGCGAACGACATCCAATAGGAGGAAATTGCTATTCATCCCCCTCTAGCGATCATAATGGTCCTTACATAAACATTCTATGATTTAGGTACAAATGTAAGTTTGATGCCCTATACTCTGTGCAGGAAATTGGGTTTAGGAAATTTGAAGCTAACAACCATAACATTGCAACTCGCGGATCACACGTGTAGATACCCCTTGGGGAACTTGGAAGACATCCCTATTACGATGGGAGACTTTGTTTTATCCACTGATTTTGTTGTTTTGAAAATGGAAGAAGACCCTAAAATTCCAGTGATTCTAGGACGACCATTTTTAGTCATAGCTGGGGTAGTGATAGACATAGAGAACCATAGGTTAATATTGGCAGTAGATGAGAAAAAACTCAAGTTCAAGTTTTCCAATACGACCAACTTAGAATCCACACAAAAACATGAGAGGAAATATATCATTCCTACAAGGAAGAGTTACTTAGGAGGAGATTTTGAAAAGATTGTTGATGAAGGGGAGGTGGACTTCACCGAACAACCCCAAAAAGCTAATAACCTTAAACAAGCACTTCTTGGAAGGCAACCCAAGTTTATTTTTATTTTCTTTTAGTTCATTTTTCATTCATTACATTCTTAAATTTTTGCTTTTGTGTGTTTCCAAGGATCCAAATGAACTACGAAGTGGAAAAAATGACAAATTGGAGCATTCTACAGTGAAGAGCACAGGTGATCATGTGAATTCCACACAGCCAGTAAGAGGCATGGTGGGGCGTGTTCGTTGAGCTAAAGTCATTTTTTGCTGAGTTCACTCCCGAGGGACACATGACAAGTCATGTGAATTCCACACACCCATGCATTTTTTGAGAGAATTTGAGGCCACGGCACAGCTTGACACACGACCAGCCGTGTGTTTTACACATGGTCGTGTCGTGAAAGCCCATGTGTTTCTCCCCATTTAGTCATGCCTTTTGATTTCTAAACCTTAAACTCTTCCCTCCTACTCCGATCCAAATTCAAGGTGCTCATCTCTGGTCTTATCTATGTCCAAGAAGCTCTCCTAAAGCAAAGATGAAGAGGACAAAATGTGGAGAAGCATCTTCTTCAACCTCCAAGCCAAAAGTAAAAGGGAAAGGAAAGCAATCGACTCAAAATCAAGGCAACTTCCTATGGGTATCTTATTTTGTAATGATCTACATAAAGCTCATTTTGAAATGCTTTCTAATTGCAAAATTGTAGCTACCAAATATATGGATGAATCACTTTTAGAAACCCTAGGTTTACTTGATAATGTGACATGGTTGTTTCATTGTGTAAATTGGGAATAATTAATGGGGATCAGGAGCCCAACCTACTCTAGAATTATATTGGAATTTTTAAGCTCGGTGGATATGGAGATTTTGACAGAAACGGATAGTGAAGAGAGGAATATAACCTTTAGGTTATTCAATAAGGAGCATGAATGTGAGTTACACCAATGGAATTATTGTTTTAGTTTACTTAGTGGGGGAGAAAGGAGAACACCTAAGAACCTCAACGCTAGATCATTTTGGTTTGAATTAACTGGAGAAACCTCTTATAACCCCTCTAGGTCTAAGGCTTTCCAACTATAAAATATAATTTTTTTTCTACATTCACTGATTCATGGAGAACATCATCTTTGGAAGGAGAGATAGTGATGGAGTGGTGTGGGCTAGTGAACTTTTGTGCATATGGAATATGTTACATGGGAATAACTTAGTAGATGTTGGATCACATTTCATAAGGCACCTAGTTAAGATGGGCAAAGCACCAAAAGGAGATATTATCTTAGGTGGATTGATTATACATATTTGTGATATTCTCAGATACAATTGTGAAGGGCTAGAAAGAGTGGAAGGAAACCATAGCATAGACCTAGGGGTGTGCATGGCTATGAAGATGATAGTAAGAGAAGGAAACTCATTTTCTTTTGTCAGGAGAAACTTGGCACCCCTTAAGCTTCCCAACTCCAATTGCACCACCATTACAACCCCCGCAAATTGGAGGCTAGATAAAATCACTACAACCTCATCTCATGAAGGCCCATCTAATCCTTTACCCCCTTCACCTCGAGAACAACCTCACAGGAGCTCTCCTACCTCACCACCCAAGCCCACACGACATTCTATTTCTTCTTTTGGTCATGATGCAGGATACTCAGCTTTTGATTTCTCAAAGTTCCAGACATGCCTCGATGACATACATAGAGAGTGACAGAAACACAGGGGCAGCAGTGGAACACACGTCAAACTTTTACTCACGAGGAGTTTCAGAACCTTAGAGGTCATTTTCAAAGGGCAAATAAATTTTATGACCAAGAACAACACTATTTTTAAGAGGAGGCCAATTATAGGCAAGAGATGTGGCAGTTCATGCGAGACTCATGCTTACAGTGGGCTAGGGAAGATGACCACAAAGCAGCTTCAGAGACCACGAGCTCACAAATTGAGCATTTTTACCAGAGGTATCACTACTCAGAGGATTCAGGAGTTCTGTGGTATCTTCACTTCCCTCCACCACCACCACACTAAAGGTATATTTTTGTTCAAGTCCGGGGGAAGAGTAGTACTCTTTTGCTAATTACTACACTTTGTAGTTTTGTTTAGATTTAGGATATCTATTTTATCTTTTTGTGAATGTTTACATGCATTTTGGTTGATTTAGTGTATCTTGAACCCTTGCTTTGTCTAATATTATAGTAAACTTCAGTGAAAATCTTTTGAGTGAGTATCATCACTGATGTGCTAAAATGTCATGAGTATTTCACTTTTTCTTATCTTGTGGTACCAAATATTGGATATCATGTTAAATGTTCTCCAAGCTTCACTGGGTTTGATTTTACCATTTTACTCATTCTTAACTTGAATTCTGAAGGAGGAGTTTAGTACAAGTTAGTTATGATTCGTACCATTAGATTAGTACTTTGGAATCCATAGATGACTCTATATTAGCATTTTAGTTACTAGAGATGCTCAGATTGTGCATGCCTATTTAGAAAAATCAAGATGCTAGTGAGGGTGAGAAGAAAAAAAAAACTTTCTTATAATAAAAGAGAGAGAGTTAAAAATAGTTATCAAGGGTGGAAATGGTTAGGTGCCCCTTTGAGACCGAGTTAGGTTACTGAGCAAACACCTACTAATTTCTCTCAATATTGAGCATGCCTTTGAGACTTCATGCTAATTTTGGAGAACAATCCTCGCCTAGGGCAAGTAAGTGCCTAAATTTAGAAACCTTAAGAATTCTACAAGATGACGACTTAACTTGGAAATCTTAACCCTTAGGATGAAATTTTGCACTTGACTGAAAACCTACTTAGTGATCTTGGTGAACAAATTTAATTGCTTTAATGATGGTGTCACTCAATAGGTTTTAGTGAATATGTTAGACATTAAAGCGAATCCTTTCCCTATTTTGAATTGTATGCTGAAGTTTTCTTGAGCACAAGTAAAGGTTTAAGTCTGGGGGATTTTGATGTATGCATTTCGAATAGAGTTCTAGCTAGCATTTAGCACACATACTATCGCATTTAGCTGATAGTAGTTGCATATTTACTCTACTTTACATTATATAGTTACTTTCTTTTTTGGAGATTTGCTTTTGTTGTTTTCCTCTTTACATAATGGAGTTTTAAAGTATAATGAAGCTCTTGATGAAGTATGGAATGAAGGGGAGCATGCTCTGTCCGTGTTCTCAAGACACAAGCATATTCTCGGATGAAAAGAATGAAGATTAAGTATTGTTCCAGCAAAACACATGGCAGGCTGTGTGTTTTACACACGGTCATGCCTCAATCTTTGGCAAGGGTGATGGTCATGTGTTTCCAACATGTCAAAGTTATTTCTCCCAAGAGAAGCACGATTGGCCGTGTGTTTTATGAATGGTTGTTCCTTTTTCCAGATGGACCTCCAGCACGGCACATGGCTTGGCCATGTGAAATTCACACGGTCGGGTCACACTGCTACAAAATCCAAGGCAATAGGTTTTTCATGCATTATTAGCAAGCTAGGGCAGCCTCTATATATAGGAAGGATCTCAATAAGAAGAGAGGACGGTTGGTGTCCTAAAAAGCACCAAAAGCTAGAGAATTGAGGAGGAGAGCAAGGAGATTTGAGATCAACGACGAGAGTTCATCTGTAGAGGTCCAACCAAGATGCTACTTCAACCAAAACAAAGTATATTCCTTAGAGATTTAGATACCTTTGGTTGTATTTTTTTCTTTCAATGTCTTGAGTAGATCTTTTGATTTTACGATTAAGAAGTAACCGTATATATGTTGAACATTGTCAAGCATTGAATTCTAAGTTTCTCTAATATTTAATTGCAATTTATGTCTCCTAGTTTGAATGATAATGATTGGTTATGTTCTCGATCTACCATGCATAGTCGATATGAGTGTCAATAGCACTCATATCAAAATATAGGGGAATCTAAGAAGAACCAAAATGTAAACTTTACCCTGAGAACCATAGGAGTTAGGAGGTGAAAGAGTAAGGTGCAAAAGTATACTTACCTCTCATGGGGCCATGAAGTATTCTAGAGTCCATTGAACCTATTCCAACTAGGGGCCATGAAGTAGGAGAAAATAACTCAGAGAGGTTGTAGGACCACATGACAGAGGTAATCCATTGATAGCAATTCCCTAAGCTCTGTAAATCCGAAAGAGAATCGTTAGTTTGGAGTAGATAATTCCTGAGTTGTTTCAAAAGATCACTAGGATTAAACAAGACAATCTACTCACACGATTACTCATAGAGAACTTTGGAGCATATTTAGATGACATGTTCAACATCATATAGGCGAAATCGAAATCTAGGATCCTTTTTTTAAACTTGAGTTAATCCTTTTCTTACTCCACATGACACCAACTTTTGAGCTTAGTTTGTTACAATACTAGGATAGGATAATTTCCAACACTGAGATCCAGTCCAAACAAATCAAAAGCACTGGATAGATTGGTAATCAAATATTAGTCCCTATGGGATCGATATTATTTTATTACTTGACGACAACTGTGTACTTTTGGGGTTAAGCGCAATCAAGTCCTTGACTTCATGGTCGTAGACTCAATTTGTGACCATCATCAGTAGCAGTGGAAATAATAAAATAATAATAAAGTCAAGATGATTTTTCTTGGTTCCAAATCCTCTAGGGTTAGTACATCCAAAGCCCATGCACAAGAGGCACCTGTCCATTATGACTTCTCCTTTCTAAAATATTTTCAAAGGTAGAAAAACCTCTTATGAGGTTTATAAGACAATCAAAAGTAATAAAAGAATATAAGTAAATGTAAAGCACCATATAAACAACTCTCATAATCGGTCTGAAAGCCCTGAGCATTTTGTACTCCTCCTGACACTTTCTAGGTTAAACAAGCATAACTTTACCAGCACATAACCTGTCGATTAAATTGATGATGTGTGTATTGATGATTTGAAGCTTTTTCTTGAGGTCACTTTTATAAAGATGATTCAGTCATCTTGAAGCCTTTCGGGCACCCTAGCTCAATCTTGATTCAGTACGAGCCAGTCAGACTTTATCCCATTCCGGTTGCTTGGATCCCTTTTGGGCACCTAGATGCTAATCTGTCACTCTGTTGGCAAATGTCTCCTTCCAATTCATCTGTGACTTATCTTTCTCTGGTTACCCAGATTCCTTCCAGGCCCTTGGATCTAATGTTGAACCTAGATTCGATCTGGAGTTCCTTTGAATCTTGAATTGATCACCTAGAACCAGTCTAGTCACCCGTGTTGGGATTGTGATGTCGCACTAGAGGGGGTGAATAGCATCGTTAGCTTTTGATCGTTTGTGTTTGTCTATAATATTGTTCATGCACAATGGAATATAAAATAAAACAATATAAAATAACAAATACTCACAATACATAAAGATATAACGTTGTTCGGAGATGATGCTCCTTCTATATGACGATCCTTAGGGCGGACCACTTCTCAACTAAGCTTCTACTAGCTTCTCCTTTTGGTAAACACTAAGGGGGAGTAAACCCTTGCTTACAACCTAAAGCTTACAACCAAATACAAGAAAAATATACGAATACAAAAGTATTAAACAAATACAAGTAAAGAAAACTTTACAACTATGTGAATTTTTACTTAAGCGCTCTTTGGTTGCTTTGGATGGCTAGGAAGGTAAGGAAAGCACCAGCTAATTCCCTTCAAGATCACCAAGACTAGCATCAAAAATCATCCCCAACAGCTCCTTATAAAGGCTTAAACTTGGGCTATTTTTAGGTCACTAGTCGATTGGCCTTACCCACCAGTCGACTGGTGATATTATTATTGTCTCACAATGGCTCTCCAACGGATAAATCCACATCGAATAAGTGAAATAGTCAACTATTATACACCATCAGTCGATTGTTGACTATCAGTCGACTGGTCATTACTATCAATCGACTGACCAAGCTTCTGTGCTTTGACCAACCTTCTGTGCTTTAGCCAGTCGACTAGCCAGTCTCACAAATTGACTGCTACATATCAATCGACTGGCCAACAATGCCAGTTGACTACTCGAGCACCATTTGCTCAAGCTCCATCACTAACATCAGTCGACTGGTAAACCCCACTAGTCGACTGGTAAACATCAAAACTAAGGTTTACACCCCCTTTCACACTTGCCATTTACCCTAGCCTATACCTCAACCTTCAATCTACTTCCATCAGCCTAATGCCTCACGAATGCCTCCGAGCCCATGCTCGTCACCTATCGTGCTAGCCTTCAAGTGGTTCCATCGGCCTAGACATGCTACTGGGTACCCTTTGCCAAGAGGCCACGTCTCTGAGACTCGCCTCCGAGACTCGTCTCTAGGACTTCACTTCCTCTTAGCCTAGACCTCAACATTCAAGCAACTTTCAACCTCCTTGCTCTATCCTTTAAGTGCTTCCATTGACCTA
>JBAMHZ010419509.1:0-11766 GCA_037177395.1 Alpinia galanga
TACACGATTTTATTACGCTGCTCATAGCTAAACCTTCATTTGCCATTGTCGGATTTTAGTTAAATTGTGATTGGAATCCGTTTGTCATTGGGCCGACGTCAGAGTCTGGTCTGACGGTGACTAGATTTCGACTACAATTTGGTCAAAATCTGACTGAATCGTGGCTACCAGTGCGCGGCCAATGACGACCGCGATTGGTTAGATTTTGACTGAATTACGGCCCTAGCAACCGCGTGTTAGTAGTCTCAATTCGGTTGGATTTTGATCGATTTCGACGGTGATTAGATGACACTGATAACCCTAGATTTTAGGGGTTACCTATAGTGCGGATGATGACTCCACAACAATGAATTCTGATGATCGATGACCCCGACACGCACAGTCACGTAGACAGTCGACTTCCAACGTAGGCGTTGGCTGCGTGTGTGACTATGTGCGTTGTCGCTGTCGATCGTTGAATTTATCATCGTCGAGCCATCATTCGCACTATAGGTCAACCCTAGAGGACGTCGACATCGTCCAATCGTTGCCAAAATAAGCCAAAAATCTGGTTGAATCACAACCACTAACAATCGCGATTGGTTGGATTTTGACCGAATCGAGGTTAGAATCCGGCCACAATCGGGCCATCGTCTATTTTGATCACTTGAGCGTCGATTAATGTGTGATCGTGCACGATGAACAATAATTTTAATGAAAATCCATCGACATTATTCAAAATTGGTCAGATTCAAATCGAATCGCGGTCGAAATATAATCACGGTCAGGTCGAACTCCGATTCTAACCCAACCCCAGTCGGATTCTTTGTGTGGATCGAATTGTGGCCACTAAATTAGCCAAAATTCAACTAATTGTAGCTGAGCGTTAGAAGATGTAATTTGGTCAGATTTCGACTGTGATTCAATTAAATTTTAGTTGTGATCCGATGACGTCAATGTCTCGTAGAGTTTAGAAGTTGAACTACAATATTATCACCTAAAAAATCAACCATCGATCGCATCGATCACAACGTTATGCAGCGTCACAAACAGGTGCACACGGCGTGCAGGAGAATATACATATTCAATAAATTTACAATTCTAAATTTAAAATGATTTGAATTATTATCATAAAGACAAGGCCAATTATTTAGAAATTACTTAAAGACAAGGTCTATTATGAGAACTATTTTAAGAAGAGTGGTGCAGCATTAAGGTTGCTTTCGTCTGAAGTCACGGTCGTCTTCTTCTTCACCGAACTACGTTACCATTCTTCTCAACTCCTTCTCCTTCTCAAACCCTATTCCCAAACCCAAACGCATATCTTTATTCTTCCCTTTTCATAGCTTCTGTTGCGTCCATCTCCATCTTTGTCTGTTGCAGAATTTGCCGCACGGGTGGTACCAAGACCTCCATTTGGCAGCCCTCGTCTCGGCACGCCTCGTTTCTCATGCGTGCAAACCATCTGCTTGAGAAACACATTCGTCCTTCGCACATTGTTCCACTTCCTTCTCTTCGCCATTTTTTTGATCGCTTCAAGCTTCCAGCTTTTCTGCCTTTGAACCCTACTGAGGACCACGTACCTTCCGTTGTCAAGTTTCTAATCTGGTTGTTCATTTTTTCGATCCATTTACTCTTCCCATTTAGACTTCGGATGTTCCATCGTTTTCGGAGGTAAAAATCTCAACTTTTTTTCATCTTTTTTCCCTGATCCTTAGATGGGGGCTCAACACAGCACGACGACGCACAAGCGAGCCGTCGCAGATGCCGGAGCCGGTGGAGGAGTTGGCCAAGCGCACCTCCCGTGTCTGGCGGAGCTGATGTCTTACGAGGAGGCCTGCCGCCTTGATCCCGAACTCGAGACCTTCGACTCCACGCTCCAGCGGCGCACCAGTCGCGCCATCGCCACTCTCGCCGAAGGTATCCAGGTCCGCTCCCTCTCCCTCGATTCCCTCAGGGAGATCACTGGCTGCCTCCTTGAAATGAACCAGGAGGTGGTCAAGGTCATCCTCGACTGCAAGCGCGACGTGTGGAAGAACACCGAGCTCTTCGACCTCGTCGAGGATTACTTCGAGAACAGCCTCCAAACCCTCGATTTCTGCACTACCCTCGAAAAGTGTCTCACTAAAGCTCGCGACAACCAGCTCATCATCCAAGTCGCGCTGCAGCGCTTCGCCGAGGAGGAGGAGGACAACAAAGACGACAATGTGAGGTACTCTCGGACTCTGAAGGAGCTGAGGCGCTTCAAGGCGGCCGGCGATCCCTTCACGGAAGAGTTCTTCAAGGCTTTCCAGTCCATCCACCTCCAGCAGCTCCAGACGCTCGACAAAATGCAGATGAGAAGGAACAAGCTTAACAAGAAGCTCAAATCCATCAAGGCCTGGAGGAAAGTCTCGAGCATCATCTTCGCGGCCACATTGGCCATCTTCTTGATCTGCTCGGTAGTTGCCGCTGCCATAGCCGCCCCGCCTGTTGCAGCAGCTGTGGCCTCGGCTGCAGCCATCCCAATTGGGTCGATGGGGAAGTGGATCGATTTGCTGCTCAAGGATTACCAGAATGCATTGAAGGGGCAGAAGGAGGTGCTTCTGTCGATGCAAGTAGGCACCTACATTTCAGTCAGAGACTTGGATAACATCCATTGTTTGATAGATCAATTGGAAATCCAGATGGCATCGTTGCTGAGTTCCATGGACTTCGCCATCAGGGATGTGGAAGCAATGAAAATTGTGATGGAGAAGATAAGGGAAAAGATGGAGGTGTTTATGAAGAGCGTTGAGGATTTGGCTCAGCAAGCAGACAGGTGCAGCAGTGATATTATGAGGGCCAGAACTGTTTTGCTGCACAAAATTATCAACACCTCATGAATCTAAATATTTTTAGTGAATAAAGGAAGTCTCTTGGTAAGTCAAGTGAAGCCCAATATTGAGATTCATTTATTCCTTTCATTATCCTTATGAACTTTGTTCACATAATCTATATTTGCTTTTGATATTTCTTGTAAGAGTAGCCTAAATAATTAGTTGCGATTAGTCAATTTAATAAGATTCTAGTCAATGTTATGCTAGGTCAATAACTTTTTAGTCTAATTTGTGATTCTTGCCTTCACGCTTCCTTAAAAAGGGTTCAGTTTCTTTGGGTGTAAAAGACGCAAGGCCCCAGAGTCTCTGTGTTTTTGATCTCTTATCCTGAGGGATTATCCAGATAGGAATCGGCCAACAGAAGATCAAAGGTAGAGGATTTTGCCTCAATTGAAAGAACAAAGTTGAATTTTGCTTAAAATTTTGTATTGAATATGCTGGAGAAGTCTAAACTACAAATGAGGCACTAGGGTGTAGTTTTTATCTTGTGTGTATTGTAGACACTTCCCTAGGTAAAGATAGATTTTACACTATTTGACCATGTGGAATGCTTCCATGTTTTCAGTTTAGTTATCAGAAATTGAATAATTCCAGCTTGTTGCTAGTAAAACATGCAGCAAGAAAGCATCACTAACTAGCCTCCAGGGCTTGCTCGGACGGCTAATGTAACCGTGTTAAAGTTCGAAAGGACAAGAGGTCGATTTATGAGTTTCACTGTCAGACTACCGATGACTTTACATTTCTGTGTTGGCCGTCCTGGATTTCTGATTTATTCCCTCCCACATGTAAGGACAATGATGAAAAACTACTAATATGACGGTTCAAGAAAGCATCACTAACTCAACTAGAAAAGTTAGATCTTACCGGTTATTTTTACATGTGCAGTGCGTGAACGTGTTTGATTCTTCTAGTGAATCACTATACCTTTATTTCAGAAGGCTGCGTCGAATGATGACCAATTGATGTTGTTTATAAGTTTCAGGAAAACATGATGCATGCTGTGGTACCTTGAGCTCTTAATTCGAGAAGTTTGTAAAAGTTGCAGAAAGAGAGAAAATACTGGAGATTGAAACCATCTGTACAACAAATTGAAGATGGATGTTCAGGTAATTAAATTCTAGAAAGTTTGTTTCTCGTTTGAGAAAATTTTATGTTTGTTTGTTTTTGTTTTTTTCCTGTTCCAAATAAGCTTCTCATAGTATCCATTAATTTATAGGAAACAACTAAATTCATCCCTGGCAGTATGATGTGTTAGTTTTGCATGTGTTTGCTGCAGTGGAATGAGATGCTGCTATATATCAAAATATGGCGCAAATGTTGCTACTAGTGTCTTTTGTTATTATTATGTGGTTTGATGGAAAATATTATGGTTTAGTTTATTTTTCTGTGATGAGTTAAAAGATCGTTGGATCATCTGCGTCGATCTCTCAGAACTGAGATCGACGTTTTGGCAATGATTCAGTGGCTTTACATTTTGGAAGTGACAATAATATGCTTCTGATCGAAATAGACATCATCATCGGGAGCATTGAAGAGTAGAGAAGCCCTTTTCTTCTAGTGAAATTGCATGCCTGTGCCTTGCCGCATTAATCATTCAAGATAATTCCTATCGCTATGTATTAAACACAAAAAAGATATATTCTTCGTTAAATTTGCCATCATAATACACAATTCATAAACCATCAATCTTCCCAGTGATCGAGTAGATTGGTTAAATAGCTGCCTGATGTTGTCATATCAAGCATCAACTTTGAATTGGGGACGGTCAACTAATGCATCTTTTGTTAGGAAACCAAAAAAAAAAAAAAAACTTTTTTTCTTCTTCTTTCAAATTCATTATATATAAACAAATAAATCAGGGTATCAAAAAAAAAACTTTAAGTATTACATTTTAAAATAAATTAATTCACATATTGTGAGGCCAAAAACAACAACATTCTCTTAGAAAATGTTCCATGAGATCAGGAGCTCATATTCATTATTTAAAACATGTCAGCAGTAACGGGTGCAAGTAGGGGTGAACTGTGAACTGAACTAAAATTGATGACAAAAAAAAAAATTGAGTCGAAATTGCTTTTTTAGTTTCAGTTTTGAAATTGGAACTAGAATCAGAATTGAAGACATATAGTTCGATTCTAGTTTTTAAAATTTTAAAATCAAAATTGAATCAGAATCAGATTGAAATTGGATTTTTTTTAAAATTAAAATTGAATTTTTTAAAATTATTTGTTTTTACTTTTAAACAAGAATGCTCGATGATAATTTTTTTATAATAAATATTTAATTTAAAGAGTAATATAAAATAAATAAATTACCTATTAAAAAAATAAGAGACTTAAAATTAAATAATTTAAATTTTTATTTTAAACAGTTCGAATCGAAATTGAACCATAAAGAATCAAAATTGTCGGTTAACAGTTTAATTTTGATTTTAATAAATGATAAATCGAACCGACGTTCGGGAATTAGAACTATACTATAAAGAATTGGAATTGGTGGTTCAGAAATTTAAATTGAAATTGTTGATGAATGATTCAGTTTGATGATAAATTAAAATCGATGGTTTTAAAATTAAAACCGGTGGTTCTAGTGGTCATTCTTACGTGCAAGAATAGGCACATGTATTAACATATGATATCATTCTCAGAAAATTCTATATTCTATGACTTTGCATTCTACCTAGGAAATTTAATATTGTCAATTTGACTCTAAATTGATGGAGTCATACTTTTGTGTTGATGCGAAATTAATTTTCCACCTCCCCGACTCTTCCAGAACCTTGTTGACTTGTAGCTGGCGAATATATTATGACCTGGACATGCAATTTATCAATTCTCTCCCACATTAAAAAAAAAACTTTAGGTTGAAGCATGAAAGAAGAATATATATAAATATCTAAAACAATCAATAATTAATGAGAAAAAAAAAGCTTCTTGGTGTGCTTATATATATATATATATATAGAAGGGAATAATTTTTTACGTAATTTTTATGTGAGCATCCATGAGTATTTTCATCATCTATCGTCCGATCGAGTGAGCACTATAGTCCAACCCTTGAACCTTGAGGATTGGACGGTAGATAATGGAGGTGCTCATGGATACTCACATAAAAGTTATGTGTATATATATTGGACCCAAGAATCAGAGGAATCAAAGGGCAATTAGGCAGCTTGCGGGTAGAAGATCAAATCGCCGTGAAAAAGAATAAAAAACCGAGGTAGATTGGAGGAGAACAAGTTGGAACGATTCACTTCGCTGTTCTTGCTATCTTTTGGTCGACAAGAAGAGATCGAATGAAGAGGCTCAGCAGCTCCGGTTCGCTCGAAGGTACGTAATCCCCTGAAGATTGAATCTTTTTGTTTGTCGCTTCAAGTTTAGGGATTATTGATTCGATCACAGCCGCTTCACCGGAAGAAAGGGGCAAGTTTGAGGAGGATCTTGCCGGCATCAATGAGGCGGAGCCGGAGTTGGGGGACAAGGAACGGCGGCTTAGCGCTGAGCAGGTGAAGAACTTCGAGGTGGAGAACAAGCCGGAGCCGGAAAGGAAGGAAAGGCTAGCGCAGGACCTGGGCCTGGAACCGCGCCAGGTGGCCGTCTGGTTTCAGAACCGCTGCGCGCGGTGGAAGAAGAAGCAGATCGAGCGTGACTACGCCGCCCTCAGCGGCCGCTACGACGCCATGAAGCTCGACTTCAACGCGCTCCGCCCGCAACCTTCATTTGTGGAAGATCTTTTTAAATATTTATAGTGTATCATCCACAAGGTCCAACTCGAATCTCTTAAATCATTACAATTGAAATTAGGAGTCCGATTAAATCGAACTAATCCTTCAGCTGTAAGCGTGCTTATTCATTTGGCAGAAGACATTGCATATTAGAAAGGCACGATGAGGCATTGGATGCTTACAGAGGAACATCTATAGCAGAGCTGATCGAATCAATCAAACTTTTTAATAAAATTAAATAAATCATAAAAAAAAATAATTAATTCGATCAAAAATTAAATTAATTAATTTTTTTAATCCACTGATAGATTTTAAAATTCAATTTAAAATTATTAATCAACTAATAATGAATAATTAATTAAATAAAAATTGATTTCAAATAGCAATGATGACTTCTAATTCAATTTATTTAGTTAAATCATATTTTTAAACTTAAAATTCATTAACTGATATTTTAAAAAAAAATCCAAATTAATTAAACATCCTAAAGTTTTACTAGATAAGTCAATGAGATCTTCCAGAACTGCATTTCCCAAGTATCATCTACTTTTACTGAGTAAAGATAGACAAACTAGCATAATCACCAGTCATAAGAAAATCAAAGGGAAAAAAAAAAAGGAGAAAGATATTATGTTTGACACAGTCCAAATATGTTCTCATATTAGATTTGGAGTAAAAAAAAAAATCTTGAGATTTTCGAACGAACCCACTTCAATTTATAGCATACTTCTGGGTCCAGCTACGGGCCGTTGCATCGTACATGGCCAGGTCAGTCTTGTACATCTGAGCAATTTCCGGAACAAGAGGGTCATCAGGATTTGGATCCGTCAATAAAGAGCAGATAGATAACAGTACCTGACCAGCAAACAACAAACTGGCCATGTTACAAATATTTCTACAGATCACGTAGAAGAATTTCTAGAACTACTCATTTCTGATTCTATACAAAAGTGCAATTAGGTGTTAACAAACTTTTGGAATACATCATTTCCCGTTTGCCAAAAAAAAAACATCAACTTTAGAATTAACAGAGGTTAATTTTTCAAAAAGCTTTGGTAAGGCCAGGAACTTAACTCACTTTCAGGCAAGTTTCCCAAAACTAGGATTTTTTTTGTATTATTTTTTAGATTAAATTAGTTATATAGTAATAGATAAAAAAGCATAATAAACATGGTAAGTATGCCTATATTGATTGATCTCCACATGATTAAGAAGGGAAAAAAATAAAAGAAATTTCATGTCAATAAACATTTACCCTTTTAATCAGTTTAGTTTTAAGCAATAAATTTACTTATTTTTGTTTTGACTAAAATGTGATTTCTACTATTCTGACTGAAGGAAAGGTAAAAACAGTTCGGCCTCTATTATAATTGAAAACTCATCAAAACCAGTAGAACTCCGATCCAAAACTTCAACAACTATTTTGTGGTACCCAAAGCAAAATCTTCATCCTCTGTTTATACTCATAAAAGTTGAAAAATATACTGCTTTGTCTACGTTGTGCTTTGACATATTTTATCCATTTAAAACATAAAATATAATCCTAAAAAGTTATAAGGCAAAGAGAAATCACCAACTAAACTTCTGTATCCATACAGGTATAACTTATTTAATTGTATAGCCAGAGTACATATCTGAAGAATCTATACCAGTGTAGCTTCCCCAAACAATGATGAGAACTGTGAAGGTTTTAAAAACCTCTTAAATCGAAACAAAATTGTCTGATACCAACAAAGATAGTGATTATCTCTTGTCTAAGCAAAAGTTGAGACTACAATATCTCCACAAATTTTAACATTGTATCTTCCTGAGAGAAACATTGCCAGTATGAAGGCATTAAAAGAACTACAATTCTCTTCCTAGATACCATTCTATAACTAATGCATGCATTGGGAAAATATAATAACTACGTGACATCAAGAGATCACACTGTTTAATTACAATCTGATTGTACACAAAGCAACTTCTTCCTTGACATGTACATATGAAGAAGGATTAACTGCTAGTAAGAAAAGCAACAAAGTTGTACCTTGGAAATGGTCAAAGCAGGGCTCCATTGCTCTTTCAGAATGTCCAAACAGATGCTTCCATTACTGTTGATGTTGGGATGGAAAACTTTTGTCTTGAATGAAACCTAAACATTATCAAACAAGGATGGGTTTACATTTAAAATTGAGGATAAATAAATTTTCATTCTAAATTAGGTCAGACAACATTCACCACCAGTTGAGGCCTGGGGCACTTTTTTGCACATATAATATTGGTTTTATACTTCTTTTATTCTTAATGATCAAAGGATGAATAGCAGAGATGACATGACATGTTGACCACAGATAGATTATTTATTGGGTTGTAGGTGGACGAACATACTTGTTCAACCTAGTTTGTATTAGAGAATGAAGATTTCTATATGTTTTGAGAGACATTTGACTTTAAAAGGGCAGCCCGGTGCACGAAGCTCCCGCCATGCAGGGTCCTGGGGATGTTTTGAACGGTATAAAGGTTATTTTGCCTCCCAAATTGAACGGTATGATGTTTGAAAATTACAAATTGCTAAACAATACATCAGCTGAAATTCAATCTTAAACCATGGCCATTTTGCTTATTTTCCAAGCACATAATAAAGATAATTAAACGTCATGTTTTTAGATCTACTGACAGAAATCAAAATAACATGTTTGCTAAAACTCAGGAAGGCACATAATATTTGTCTTAGTAGCTGCAGTGAGGCTCTGATTGAAAAAGGTTTTAGCACAAACGTCAAGATGGAACAATAATGTTTTAAGTCCCAACTATTCAGAATTGGCTGTAGGAATCTCATCTCTCTATTTAGCTCTATTCAAGATAATTTCACTAGCTATTACCAAATCAATTAAATCATTTTTTATTATATTAGATTAAGATCCTTGATTAAGATGGTTGAACTGGAGGAAAATATTGAGTGCATTTTGTAATCGTAAAATACCTTTAAAATTAAATGGAAGTTCCACAAAATGACAATTAAACCTGCTATGTTATATAAAGTTGAATGTTAGATTATGACTTGAGCACATGAGCATAAGATGAGAATTGCAGAGATGAGGATGTTAAAGTGATTGTGTGGACATACAAGGATGGATAAGATAAAAAATAAGCACATTGAAATTGATGCTACCTGGGTTTTTGGGGTCCTCGGAAATGACGTGAGGATGGGTTCTCTCCAGGCCGCAACAGTAAATATGAGTAGAAAACGTGTACAGTCTTCTGCAAGCCTTCTTCCTGTCAAAATTAACACGAGGTGAGACCAACCGCCGGAAATCCCAGCTACGGCCCTCCGACACTCAAGTCAGAATCACTCCTCCAAGAAGAAGAAGAAGAAGAAGAAGGAAAATAAAGAACTATAGCTAAAGAAGAAAGAGTGTATGAAGTGAGTAACCTTCGAATAGGCCCCTTTCTCTCTTACCTACCTCCTCCTTTTATATCTCCTCAAGAAGAATCCCCTCACGGCGTCTGATGACGGGACGGTAGCACGGCGAATGCCAGATGGCGCGGAGAGAGGTCCCTCTTGTCTGTTCGTTAGAGGAGAGCATCTTTTCATTTACAGGAGGAGGCGTCCGCTGGCAGTTGGTTGCAGAGCGAGGTGCTCCCTCTTGTCAGTTCGTTAGAGGAAAGCATATTTCCATTTACAGGAGGAGGTGTCTGCTGGCAGTGGCGATGAGCAGTATTCCTTTTTTTTATCCCTAACAACCTCGTATGCACGAGCCTTTATTCTGGTGAGGAGGAGGGAATCTTTTTAGAGAGGGCTTGACTGGGTAAGGATGGGGACTTGCTTTGCTCCCGAGTCCTTTTAGCTTGGTCCGGAATAAGGGCTGATAAGGCTGAGTCACCTTGGCCTCTAGCACTTAGCTACTAACAGAACTATTTTGCTTCTGCCCGGGAATATGACTGTCGACCGAGCTGATAATCCCAGCTCAGGAGTTGAGCTGTCAGCAGAGCATATTGTATCTGACTCGGGACTCAGGTATGGGACCGAACCGATTGTGTTTGGCTCGGGAATATAGCTGTCGACTGAACTGGACGCTTCCAGCTCAGGAATATGGCTATCGACCGAACTAGTCACCTCCAGCTCGGGAGTTGTGCTGTCGCCTGAGCTGATCGGCTTTGGCTCGGGAATATGGCGGTCGACTGAACTAGTCGCCTCCAGCTCGGGAGTTATGCTGTCGACCGAGCTGGTTGCCCCCAGCTCGGGGGTTGACCTGGTTTGACCGGGTCTGTTTTAATTTCTCTGTATATTAAATGAAAATGTAGCAGTATCAACTGTGATTTCATTTTGCTGGTTAGGTTCTAAAAGTTGGTTTGGTTAGCTCAACATTCAGAGATTAGATTGATTCTGAATTATACTCAATCGGCCAAAGAGTTCGGCAATTTTGAATTATACTCAATCGGCTAAGAGAGTTCGGCTGCGGACACTATTACCGAAGTCGATCTATCCCTTATCCTCGGTCTGAAACATCCTCCATGATATCTTAAGCAATTATGCAGAGGTTGCCAATTTTCTTTCAGGTATGCTTGCATAAAAATCATGGAGACAGATAAGGGAATCAAAGAGATGGTAAAGTGGATACTTTTTTTTTCTGTTGTTTGAATGTGATACTTTGAAAAAGCGTAAAATATTTGACTAGAACAATTGAAGTGCATGCAGGCTAGCAGGCAAGATTTTGAACAATTCATGCTCTTTTGATAGTTGTAACAAATTGAATGATTCTCTTTTCCTTTATTTTTTATGTGGGTACGATTGAAACTCAATTCGTTTGTATTCTTATCTAGACGATTTAGACCATCAGATTCTGATGTGGATAGAAATCAGCAATCGGTAAAAAAAAAAAAAAACTGATGTTTCACCAAAAAATTGCTGATGTGGATAGAAATCAGCAATTATTTTATATTATCTTCCCATATTCCCTTTTTTATCTCTACCCAGATAATCCCCTCTCAAACCACTAGAACATCAAATGATTTTTCGTCTTGTCATCTTGCTAGAACATAGATATCAACCATATGACCAGGCAGGCCTGCTAGAATATGAAGATCTCATCTTATGATAATCTGGTCACAACAATTGAATTATTATCAATCTATCATTCTTTCATCGTTTCTTATGCAAACTTCAAGTATTTCAAAGTCTTCTGTTAAGAAAAATAAACAAACAATCACTTGTAAGAGAAA
>JBAMHZ010419520.1:0-11766 GCA_037177395.1 Alpinia galanga
AGACGGCGGCATTAGCCAAGCAGTCAGAGGTGCCAGGCAAGCCGACGGTGGCCATAGGCAGGCAGACAGTGGCACTGGGTAGGTTGATGCTAGGCAAATTGATGGTGCGGAAGGTGGCATTGGACACGCAAATTATGGCTATTGTGGAGGCATGCCACGATGCTTGAGGAGGTTGAAAGGGTGTTCTATCAACAACGGGCTAAGAGTGCTTACCTCAATAATAGTGACCAGTGCACCCATTTTTTTCATGACTTGGTGAGGCGCAACAACAAGCGGAATGTCATTGTTACCATCACCAAGCAGTTTGGGGAGCAGTCCATTAGCTTGGGTGAGGTCGTTGTAGAGTTTGTGGGGGTATTTTCACAGCTTGCTGGGCATGGCAGAGCAGTGCAGGCCGCTAGATAGCGCAGCGCTGCCTAAGCAGTGGCTCACAGTGAGCCTGGCAACAGATTTGGTGCGTCCAGTGTGTATAGAGAACATACAAATAGCCTTGTTCGACATTGACAACGATAAAGCATCCGGTCCGGATGGCTACAATGCCAAGTTATATACCTCAACATGAGAAACATTAGGTGCAGATTTTATCGCAGCAGTGCAGAAATTCTTCCACAGTGGCCGACTGCTCAAATAATGGAACCACACGTTGATTGCGTTGGTTCCGAAGTCCGATCATGCTCTAAACTTGATTGATTATAGGCTGATTTCCCGTTGTACCGTCTTCTATAAGGTGATATCCAAGGTGCTAGTCGGGCATCTAGCGGCGGTCATGGGTAGTTTATTGGACCGGGCACAAGCGGCTTTTGTTTGGGACCGTTCTATTGGTGAGAATATCGACCTAGCACAGGAGCTCTTGCGGAAGTATGCTCGTAAGTGGGTCTCTTTACGGTGTATGGTCAAGGTTGACCTAAGGAAAGCCTTTGACACGGTGGATTGAGGTTTTCTTATGACAGCTGTTGGTTATGATTTTCTCCAACAATTCCGCAATTGGATTCATGAATGTGTTACTATGGTCTCCTATTCCGTTAGCAGTACTGGAGGATTGCATGGGTTTTTTTTATGGCCAGCGTGGACTAAGGCAAGGAGATCTCCTTTCTTCCTTGCTCTTTGGATTATGCTTGGAGGCATTCTTGCTGCAATTGAAGGTGGCATCGCATCGGCCAAGTTTTCATTATCATCTGATGTGTGAGGAGACCCAAGTCACTCATCTAACATATGCCGATGTTCTTTTGATGTTTGCCCGGGCAGATTTTTCCACTCTCACAGAGATATCACGATATTTGGAGGATTTTGGTGACATGGTGGGCCTTCGAGCCAATCCGTTGAAGTCAATTTGTATGGCAAGGGTAGACAACCATGTGAAGATGGAACTCCTTCAGATTATTGGTTTTCAAGAAGGCATCTTCCCCTTAGGTACCTTGGCATTCCTTTAGTTGTGGAGAAACTTCGGATTGTCAACTATGAGCCACTACTTGATGCGGTTTCTCGCAAGATTTCTTTGTGGCCTAAACATACACTTTCCTATGCAGGTTGGTTGGAGCTAGTTCGTTCCATGCTACAAGGAATCGAATGCTATTGGTTATCCATCCTACCCATGCCAAGCGAGGTGGTGAATAAACTATATGACATTTACCGATCCTTTGTTTGGTCCGCCAAATATCCACCGATCTCTTGGGCCACATTATGCCTTCCCAAGGAAGGTGAATATGGAATTCGTGACTTGCAAGTTTGGAACAATGCTTTATTGTGTCAGACTCTTTGAAACATCCAAACAAGATGGATTCTCTTTGGGTGAGGTGGGTTCATCATCATTACCGCAAGCATGCAGAGTTTTGGCAATGGCAAGGCTGGGCATCGGATTCATCCTTGATCAAGCGGCTAGTTCAGATTAGGGACCAGCTCATTGGGCGCGCGAGTGGGATTGGAGCAGCCAACATGCTGCTGTTCGACTGGTTTGCTTCGGAGCGACTGCTGCCTGTGGATTCTTCAGGCCGCGGGAGCATGCTGCACACTGGGCGGGAGCTGTGGCAGACTGGCATCATGCCTAAGCACCACTTCACCTATTGGTTGCTCGCGCATGGGAGGCTGCGAACTGCAGACAGATTGCCCTATGAACCTCACAAGGGTTGCTCACTATGCCGGCTAGAGGAGGAGTCCAATGGCCACATCTTCTTCAGCTGCACCGTCACTAGGCAACTTTGGGACAAGGTGCGGGCATGGCTTGGCATCGAACTTGCGATTTATTCGGTGGCATGCTTATTCTAAGCCTTTCAGAGGAAGCTTCGCGGCAAAGGACGGGTGGTGAAAGCGCGCTACTTAGCGATCTTTTGTATGATCTTTCTCATATGGCAAGCTTGCAATCGATGTCGTTTTGAGGGCGGTGAGCCTAATGTTGCAAGGATGTTCCTTAAAATTCAAACTCATGTTTATCGTTTTGTAAACATCTAGTGTTTGTACATTTTCTTTGATATATATATTTACCATTCCCAAAAAAAAAAAAAAACGAATAGGCACCTAAGCTTTTAGCAACAAAGATAATAATATTGCCATAGATAAAAACCTTCTGAAGTGGTTGAGGCCAGTGTTGATGCGCCTTTGTTGCTTAACTTGTTCCGAAAAATGATAATTGATCTGCTCTATGCATATCCATTTCCTTCTCCCTTGTTTGATGTTGTTCTATTTTAGTTTTGAATGTTACAACGTGGCCATTTTTTCTCACTCAATTATCCTTTATTCAATAGTTATTTCTTCTGCTTTCCACTGTTTGTCTCAGTGCACACATCCACTCTCTTGATCTGATCCTACTGAATTATGGAAGCTGCATGGTTTATTTGCCTCTTTTCCATCTCTAGGCTACTTTTTTCTTTGATATAATGGACGAGAAGTTCCGGTGGCACAGCCAAGACTTGTGTCAAATTTTTTATTTTTCATCATGATCGTGGTGAATAAAAAATGTGGAACCGCCACATTAACGGCTCCGCACCGCTGCCTTTATATGTGGAAGGGATAAATCAGGATATCAAATGGCCAGCACAGAAATGCGAAGTCATCGGTAATGATCGTGGTGAATAAAGAAGCTTAGGTGTGATGAGATATCTGTGTATCGTACAGTTTTCTAGTGTGAACTTAAAATTCTCATTCTGGTTTTTATTTAACTTGGGGCTCTCTGATTTCCTGTAAAATCTTTAAGATAGTTGCTTCCTTGACTCAATATTCTGCACTTACCAGGTTTGGGAAGGTACTGGATGGGGAAATAGATTTGTGCAGACAAATTGCACAGCAAACAGGAGTTCCCTTGGATCCTATCTATACTTTGGCTGCTTGGGAGCAAGCAGTCCTTTTTGCTGATTCGGAAGATGAGAAGGATTCTCAAGTGGTGATGCTCCACACCGGTGGCACTCTTGGTTTGTTTGGGTTGGCACAAAGGTATGCTTCTGATTTCAGCTCTTCAGTACCCAACAGGCATCCCTTATAACAAGCGAAATTAAGGACACAAGTTGTTGGGACTTTTGGTTCCTGAGTTTCCTGATCCTAATGGCCTTTCCGGTTCAGTTTGATAACCAGGGTTGTTGCTTCATTAATATTTACAAAATTGTAGAGCAACTGGAAGCCCAAGAGCTGCTCTATGCAATTGACATCTTGTATACTTTCTCACGAATATCGCAAAACTAGATCGATAATTGCTTTTGTTACGATGTTCATGAATTATATGTGCTCCTTGAAATCTTCTAAACGTTGTACATCATCTTCATGATTCCCCCTTCTTCATTTTACGAGAATTAATGAGCTTGTATCAAGTGTGTCTATTCTTCATTAGCAGCGTTTCTAGTTTAGTTGATGCATGAGTATCTCTAAACCATACTTATCGATGAACTGGCATTGGTATCATGCAGACTTTGTAAAATAAGCTTCTAAATGACAGATTAATATTCATTTAAACTCTCAATTAAGATTGTCCTGTGCTCAGCATTTTGCATTTTAGATTGACCTTTTAAAATCAAAATTGGAGACCGTGTTTCTCAAAACAAATGGAAACTATTCCGATCAAAATCATTTGACTTACCGGTGCCAATTGCCATGAAGAAAATTGCCACTCAATTGCTCCCAAGGGCACTGTGTAGCGATAAAAGCGGTAAGACATCTTACAGGAGAATATTGTTTGACTCTCTACTGAGGTATGATTCAACAATAAATTTTTAAAAATTTTGTAGAGATAGTTCTCTATACAGGAGTTTGTCTGACAAATGGAATACAACTTCAATGTTAGACAGCCTTTCAGAGACGGCAGGACTACGGAATCCAAGCTGATCTGTTAAAAAGTTACAAGTATTTTCTTAATTTACCCAAGTGATTAATAGAAATTTGTTAGAACTTCGACCTTTTCTGTTTCAACTATTGAAGGGGCATCCCAAAAGACTGTGAAACAGGATTGAGGATTAATCAGGCCAAAGATTCAAACATCTGATGCTAATAAAAAAAAATACCACTCAATTTAGTCGAGCGAATGATTGTAAAAAAAAAAAAAAACTTTCCATATTAGTTTACTGCAATATATGAAATAGCGAGATTCATGTTCAGTAGAATGCCGGCCAGTTTCTTTTATGCATCACGATTAGACCATGCACATTGTAGCAAAACAATTTGATTTTGTATTTCTTCCATCCTAAAGACAATCAAAACATACGGCAGTGATAACCAGAGGGAATGCACGCAGCTAATAATTCAACAAAACAATCCAAGGAAACAGAGATACATGAACATAGCTAGCTATATATAGAATCTCCATGACAACACATCATGAGCAGTACACAATGGATCAATCCCGCGTCCATATTACAAGTAATTCAATGCAATTTACAACTACATGGGTGTGAACAACCACTGACAACATTTAGGGTTCTATAATCATAAGAATCCTTGACATTGCTGTTGCCGAGTCAAGAGAGCAAAGTCTTAAGAAATGGAAGTTTACCCTTGATAATACAAGGGAAGCATTTTACATGGATCATGTGCTCCATGATTCTCCATTAGCTCCATGATTCTCACTGTTGATGTGAATAAGAAATGGTAGAAAAAACAAAAACAATGTCACCCTCAAAAACATCTCCGAATACAATATCTAACCTGCAAATTTACATATTCCAACTCCATGGTGGCGGCATATGGTAGTATTCATCATTTTAGTGCAGAGGATGGAATGATAATTTCGAGTTCATCCATGGTAGGACAATCATGGATGTGCAAACAATGCTCATTTGCTAAATGCAGCAGGCAAATGAAAGCCAAATGGGGAGAGATATCTTTGGCTGAATCTAATGAGCAGTCGACTGGAAGATGGTGCAAAATCTGCGTTAGATAGACTGTGGCTTCAGAATCCTGACTCTGCAAATAAACATCCAAAAACATGTTGGAATATAAGAAATCAACCGAAAGCATTTAGAAAATGCAACATAGCTAAATGTTCAATTTTCACACAAGTTGTATGATGAATGCATTAGCAGACGGAATTTGGAGAGGCATCTGTATCTTCTTTCTAAAGAAAAATTAATCAATGATTAGATTGGTAACATTACCATTAACTGGCAACTAAATTCTATACATTCAAACGGCTTCTTTACACCACATCCACGTTACATGATAGGGATTTGTCTATATATTTGCATTGCCTGATCATGCCTCAGGAGGTGATGGTTGCAACATAAATCAATCTAGTTAGGGAACAAACTTCCCAGAGAATATCAAGTTAACTTGGTTTATGGAAAGAATCTAATTGATCTTCCAAAGATAAGATCAAGAAAAAGTTCTGTGCAAGGTCAAAATATATAGAAATTGTTTAATCTTTTGGAGGATAGAGATTGAAACTTGATCTTTCAATTTTGTTCCATTTTGTTGAATCAAGAACTTATAAATCAAAGGGCTTATTTTTAAAACAAGACCTAAACTTTGAGGTTTGTGAAAAATATAGCCAGTGCCAATAACAAACTTTTTTTAAAAAAATTTAACAATCATATTCATATGTTTGTGTCCAAAATAAACATTAATTTGTGCCTGCCATTAGGATATTATAGATTAATTGTTAAAAATTGCCTACAATTTCCTGGAGCTTATGCTATTTTAACAATTAATCCATATTCTTAGTGGCATTCGCTCATAAAATAGTTGCATGAGTATGTCATGTTTGTAGATAGAGTATTGATTATTTTGGACAAGCTACCAAAAATGGCTACAAAAGTTGGTGCATATACAATTTTGATTCAACTTTTAGTACAAAACTTAAAGTTCAGACCATAATCAGCAATTAATCTAAATCAAACGAGTTAACAGAGGAGAATTTAAAAGTGATTTGGATTATTACTTAAAATGGTGAAACATAAGAAACTATATAAAAAATGGAAACTCCTAGATAACAAAATGGGTTCTAAAAGCTTTATAAGGATTTCAATATAGCTACATACAACATAATCAGACTTACTCTAAAAGATAAGCACAATCAATTCCTTGTTTTTTGACAAACCGCTCATTCCTTTTGTTTTGCATCCTATTCGGGAGTCCAACTTCAGTTGTATAGGATGAAAAACATCAACCTCTAGCTTGGTGAAATCCAAACAAGACAGATTCTTGTGATTGAATTGAATTAATCTAGAACTTCATTAAATCGGTCAAGCAAAGCCCAGCAAGGCACTATTTGACAACTCATTTCAGAACTAGCTCAAAGTTGAGCTCAATAACAGATTGATGTTTATTAGTCAAGCAAAGTCACGAGCAAGGCAAAGCTTGCATTCTCCAACTCATATTTAATCATGATTCTATCTTGACATTGGTGAGAGCTCAACAATTTTGGAAACTAAGGCTCAGATCTCGAAGCCCATGTTCAGCAGAGGTTCATGCTCAACAAACTTCCTAAGAGCAAGCTAAAATAAAGTGAAGCTATGCATGACTTTGGCTCATCAGGGTATGTAAGAAGCTAGACACCATTGATTATATGTAGTCACTTATCCTTTTTGAGTAATAAATTCACCATTTTTAATAAGAAATGGTTGTGATATAACATTTAGGAAACACTATGGTATAAGGGTTCTCTGTGAAAAAAAAAAAGGATCAAGAAAATTTTGACAAGACTGGAACAAACCCTGCTAAAAAGGGATACAACCTCACTACATTAATTTAAGTTCAAAATACAAAATGGAGAAAAGCCTTACCTCAAAAGAGACTTGCACTGATTCTTGCATATGATTCCAGAGCATATTTTTCAGTGCATGAACATCAACTTGTTTTGATACTTTGTCGTACTGGATGTCTATTTTGCTTACCTTCAGTTTAAAACAGACAAATGTCAGTGTAAAATTTTATTATTTTAACAAAGCTAAGGAAGTAGTCCTGGAAATGTAATATTAAATGCCAACTATATAGTATATAATTGGCAAATGAAGAAGACAGCCTTCACATCCTGAGTACTTTAAATTTTTGAGGTGGCGGTCTCTTTAAGCACAGATTACTTGCAACTGTCACGTGGACACCCACTAGTGTGCCGTTAGGAAATGTTTAATTTTTGGATGTCATTTTCACATCAAACGTACTTCTACCCAACCATGACACTAGCAGAGTTAAATACAACCAGTGCCAAAATTTGAAACACGCAACAAATCTCATACAGAAAAGACATGAAGGAAAGATTATATCTAGCTGCAGGATGCATGTAAAAAAAATGGGGGAATTAAATAATATTTGTGATAGAGTCCACCGATGACATGATTTTGATTGGGATCTTTTGAAACAATATTTTCCATGAAGGTTTACTGAAAGAACAAATAATTTTGATGATGTGCCATAGAAACCATTTTGTTTTTTCACAAGTCATTTTCAAACAGAACACACTTCCCTCCAACATTGACAGAGTCAAACAAAACTAACACCTAATTTTAAAAGATGCAACACAAGTGTAATGCCCACTATTGACATGGCTCAGATTTGGTTCTTGTGAAACTATCTTCTAAGAGAATTTCATTGAACATAATACAAAAATGACTTGTAGTATGTGCAATACACTAATTTTATCTATTTTGCTTTAGTTGAGTTTTTTTTCTTCTCTTGGAATATCTCAGTTGGATTATAAGCGCTTCCATATCCACACATTCTCCCATGTTTCTTATAACAACATTTAAATAATTTAATAATGAGGACCTCTTGTTTTGTTTAGTTATCAATTATTACCAACTTTGTGTGATGATGACCTCCCAACTTGAATTATTTCTGAGTCTTTATTTGAATCATGGCCAGCAAACGCACTGAGATACTATGGTTGTCTTCTTATGCATATTGCTGCACGTGATGTGATTGTGAGTCATGCATTAACCTCAGTTCTCTACCTACTAAACTACTGCACACTTGACTTGATGATTTTCAACAAAGAGATCTGTGCCATAATATAGAAATGTCTATGCACACCTGACGAGGTTGACGAACAAGACTTCCTTGATCGTCTGTATCACTGAAGGCAAGTCCATCATCAAAGTTATCACATGTCATATCATTTTCCCATGATGCCACATAGCTCCCATTGTTTTGTCTTGGTTCATCTGTATAATAGGGAATATATGTATGTCTTTAAGATGAAGAAAAAGCATAAATTAGAATTAATCATATAAAAATATGGCAGCCACAAATCTAGGAGACATAAAACGAGGATTGTAAAAGAACAAAAACTGGTTGAAGTGCTAAATTTCAAATTGCACATGGATGAAACATCAAGAAGAAAAAAACTTAAATATAAATTAACGTGTAAACAGAATTCATGAATTGAGCATGTAAACAGTATGTATCAACCTTAACAGGCTTATGCAATCGTTGGCCTTCTAAGAAGGCAGAATCCAAAGCCTCCCTTAACTGACAATAGAAGAGTGGTGACTGCATGCCCTCGAGTTACACCACCATACCTTTAATGAATTTCCTTCCTAAAAGAATAGTCAAATGAATGACTTTCCTTTGACATGAATCTCCAAATTCCTAACTGGACTCTCATTTCTTTGGAAAAATTAAAAGTAATAAATATCCTGCATTTCCGGATTGGGGTGTTTATGATAGCCAATTGTTTTAAAAGATCTTTAACAAGAGCAGAAAGATCATAATAATCATAGAAGCAAAGAGCAAAAAACCACAAGTTACAAGGAAATTGTAAACTTACCAGAAAGTTTTCTTCCTTTCTTTCCAAGACACTAAAAAATGGAGGAATTTCTATTAGTACAGAGAAATGAAGCATTCTGACAAAGAAACAGATTGATTTTATCTTACCATAACATTTGGTAATAGAAACAATTTGACAAGACTTTCTGGTTGATAGTGACAATCTTCAGGAAGTGAAGTAATACATGTTGTTTTGTTTGCAGGCAATAGTAATGATTTTGGATTCTTTGGAGGTGCAAAGATATTTGGCATATCAATTTCCAGTGATTTTGTAAAATCAATATCATTAACATCCTTCCGGTTCTTTGGTTTCTTGCTTACTGTTTCAGTGT
This sequence comes from Alpinia galanga, assembly GCA_037177395.1. Lineage (NCBI taxonomy): Eukaryota > Viridiplantae > Streptophyta > Magnoliopsida > Zingiberales > Zingiberaceae > Alpinia > Alpinia galanga. Next base: position 9,510 of record JBAMHZ010419520.1, read on the forward strand.
CCGTATCCAATGATTGTTTTTGATCTAAACCTGCAATCATTTTCTGCCAATAACTGAACATGTAATACAAAGAATAAAGGGAAGGATCCATTGTACGTAAAGAATGACAAGATAAAACTGAGGATTTTTTTTTGTCTATTTCTACCTTTTATTTTTCTATATTTCCAGTGATCAGGTCCTGCCCATGCATTTGATTTTGAAGTAAACCCCAATCCTACAGACAAGAAATCAGTAATTTTTTCAAACTTCTCTTCCACATAAGGTCCGCTAAAGTTGCATTCAAAATCCTCCTGCATCACAAAGAAAAAGTTTAAACAACCAAATTCTATGGGTTAATGCAAAGCCGGAAAAAGCATACCTCTAGATCATTTGCATAATTTAGGTTTATGTTAGTTGAGTTGTCATCAGCTACACTAAGATGATCATCATGGTCAAGGTTCCAAGCTCCACAATCATCACCAAATCCATTCTCTCCAACATCCATTTGATCATTTCCTTCAGGAAAATCCTCAGCAATTGGCACTTGAGGTGAATAATTTATATCTGACCTACGGTTCTCTTCATCAAATTGATTCAGGATATCCTTTAGAGTGGGTGAAATATCATTTGCCGCGAGCATACAGATCATCATTTTCTCAATGTAATCTGTACAAAAAAGGAAGTCCTCATTCAATTAGTGAACTTATATAACAGTCACAATTTACACTAAACTACATCTTTGGTATGCATGCCTTTAGCAAAAGAAAGATCAATTAGTTCAGGTCCCTCGGTTTCAACTGTTGACATGCTCCTTTCTGGGCATTCAAATGAATCAAAAAGTACACGACAACCACCATAAACCCCAAGGTTGTTCAATAGAAGGCCCTTAGCACCGCCTTCATCAAATTGTGCAGAAGTCTGATGATACAGAGGATCCACAATAAATGCCTCTGAAAAATGAGATTTGCTAATTTAATTTTGACTCAGGCATCAAATATTCTGAAACAGGAAACAGAACATAGCAATAAGTCGTACCATCAAACTTTTTTATGTTAAGGGCTTCAAAAGATGATTCCAAAGTTGATAAAGGTGAAATCTGTGGTTCATAAATAGTGTAAGCTGAAAATATCTACAAGAAAAAGTTCTAGAGCCGGAAAGTCTGTGTACCTTTCTTTCCAGTTCCTTCTTAGAGTTGTAATCTTTTTGTGCAATATTATCCCCCATTTCAGTAGTGTCTGAGTATAACTTGTTATATTAGCAAATTGCTGACTATCTTCTAATAAAGAAATTTATTAAAAGAATGCACAAAAGAGTGTAACTACAAGAATGATGAGGCCAGAAGATAAAGATAGGCCCGGTGGCACTGGTGAGGAATTAGATGAAAATAAAGTATAACAGAATATCAACTAATTCAATGTTTTACTGAATTGTCCTTTTATAAAAAAACATTATTCAGATACTACTATGATTCATTGTCATGAAAATTAAATTTTCTATCGAGGAAAGCTATTGGCAACTAAATATCACTTGTTTGATTCCAAGTCCTCCAATAGTGACAACCAACAAGACTTGTAAGCAGTAGAACCTAACCATTATCTTCTTCTCGGCCAGCACGATTTATCCCTCCAAGAACTTTATATGCCTCTGAGTGCACGGAATCTACTCTCATTGAGTAAATCTTCACGCCAGCTTCCAAAGTACAACTTGCCTTACCAGATCAATATTTAGAAATTAAATTGGTTTAGTTGCCATTTCACATCATGTAAAAAAGTAAATATTTTTATCCATACACAAACCTTCTGGAAATTGGTCTCGTCGTCATCTCCCGGGTTCACTCTGATAATCTCGCTGAGATGATCTATAAGGCTCAGCTCCCATGTGTTTTTCTGGTTAATTTTCTGTAGAAATGACGGAATTCTTGATAGTGCTATAAAAAATATATATATCCGGGTAATACATATTTTACATGCAAAATGATAAAAACAACTTTAAAATGGAGAATTCATCAGAGCAATGCGTGAAAAGGGGCTATGGAGAGCGTCAGCTCGCGAGTATTTTTCTATTGAATTTTCTCCATAAAACAACCCACCGTCAACGGAAGGCAGAGTAGTCGAATCAAAGCACGAAAAAACTAACCCTAAGATGCCCACTTTCTCCAATGAGTTAAAAGAAACAAGAAAATGAAGAAAGCACGCGCGGGAAGAGCCGACGCACGTTTTCGCTGGCGAGCTTAATGCAGTTATGGAAGAGATCCATGATCTGGCTCCTGCCCAGGATA
>JBAMHZ010419566.1:0-11763 GCA_037177395.1 Alpinia galanga
TTTACAAATTAATTTAAGATTTAAAAAAAATTAAAAAAAAAAAAAGAAAAAGGCTGAATCCCGGAAAATAAAAATAAAAATTAAAAAAAAAAGAAAAATGATGTTCCGGGATTTCCCGGAACATCAAAAAAAAAAAGTTTAAAAAAAAAATAAAAAATTGATGTTTTGGGATTTACATCGTGGAACATTAAAAAAAATTTAAAAAAATAGAAAAAAAATATGATCCGGGATTTAAATCCCGGATCTCAAAATAAAAAATTAAAAAAAATTTCTTCTCACTTACTTTCGTAAATCCCATATCTCAAAATAAAAAATTAAAAAAAACTTCTTCTCACTTACTTTCATATTAAGTTTTTCAAAAACATTCTCATAATACATTTTTCCTTCTCACTTATTTAAAAAAAAATCCCCTGCACCATCCTCATTTTGACATCACCATCGACAGTGGTGGAATCTGTGCACAGTTAGCCGGATCGTGGCCTAAATGCATTCTTTCGATTGAATCACAGTCAACATCCAATCAATCGCCGACAATGTCGAATGGCGACGAAGGCGCGCAGCCTAGCAGTGCTCGTGCTCGGACGAATGCTTGCTATTGCGCACAAATTGCACAGTACAAGAAATACACTGTAATATTCTCGTGTATGTATATATAAAGACGTTTTTTTTTTTTTTCATTTTATACATTAAAGTTCACAAAAATGATAAGTCACTGCAGATGATTAATTGTCGTCCGAGTCAAATGGTCAGTTTTGTCTATTTACGATTAAAAACATAATATTAGTTGGCTGGAATGACGGATTTTGTGAAAAATGGCCGGACTTGTTAACTTGTGTCATAGCTTGAAATCCCAGAAATACTATTTTTTTATGCTGCCGCACTCCACTTCAATCCCACGGAAGTGGGTATTTGCAGTAATCTTCGTCGTCCTTCGCCGCCGGCGACATCTTGGCTATGCACAAGAACAGCCTCTCGTAAGCGAGGGACATCTTGGTGGCCGTGTGCAGCGTCAACGCTCTGTTCCTGGCCGCCTCCCCTTTCCTCGCCAGCACCTCCTTCCCGTCGCCCACGATCCTGAACAGGCACGCCGTCAGCGACTCCACCGTCGGCAAGAACGTGTATCCCACCTCCGGCCCCACTATCAGCGACCCCGTGATGCTCGCGAACCTCGTGCCGGCGACGGCCACCCCCGATATCATCGCCTCTATGAAGGTGTGGTCCAGCCCCTGCGCTCTCAGCGTCGGGTTCATGTAAACGTCGAGCGAGTTGTAGAATTTGGCGAGCTCGGACTGCTCCAGCGGCCCCACGACGATGACGCTCCGGCCCAGCTCTCTGTACCTGTCGCCCCACGGCCCGTCTCCGGCCACCAGAACGAAGACGTCGCCCTTTCGGAACGTCTCTTCCTCCTCGAAAGCCTTCTTCAGCGCTTCGAACATCAGCGGGTGACCTTTGTCCTTCACCAACCTCCCCGCGATTCCTATCACCAGCTTCGCGCCGCTCGGCACGCCGACCTTGGCCTTGAATTCTTCTCCCGATTTCGGATCCGGCGTGAAGACGCTCTCGTCGACGCCGTTGACGATGATGTGGACGCGCTCCTCCGGAATCATGTAGACCCGCTTGAGGACGTCCCCGACGTGGTCGCTGGTGGCCACGTGATGGGCATAGCGGGGGAAGAACTTGACTTCCTCTATCACCTTGGCGAGCCGCTCCGCCACGATCGGGCTCCGCGGCTGGTCGCTGCCCCGGAGCAAGTCCTGAACCACGTCGGAGTGGATGGTCTCGTAGGCGATGCCGTGCCAGGACGCGGCGAGGTGGCTGAGGCCGCGGGCGCGGCCGTGGAGGACGCCGACGCTCTCTGAGTGGATCACTTCGAATGGCCTCCCGGTGGCGTTGTGGATGCCGAACTGCTCCCACGCCAGGGCCTGGTTGAGGAAGCCGGCAGGGGAGGGTTCAGTGGGGTGGAAGATCAGGGGGGAGGCGGCAGCGGAGTCTCCCAGAGTGGCGTTGGATCTGGTGGTGAAGACGTGCACCTCGTGCCCGCGGTGCGCGAGGGCGAGGTGGAGCGTGAGGGCGTGGCGCTCGAGGCCGCCGGCACGATTGCGCTGCGGCCAGCGCTTGACGAAGAGGGCGATCTTGAGGAGCCGCGGCGAGGGGCGGGCGGAGAAAGAAAGCTGGTTGAGGGCGGAGGAAAAGGCGAGGATGTCCAAGGACCTATTCTCATTAGCGGCGGCGGCAGCGGCGGCATCGATGTAGCAGGGAACAAAGACGGGGCGTGACCAGAAGATGAAGAAGGAGGAAGGGATGGAGATGGCGAGGAGGAAGAGACAGAGCTGGCGGAAAGTCGCGGACTTACTGCCACAGTGCCCTCTCTTCATCATCGCGGATTCAAAACCGAAGAAAGGAACAGAGGAGGAAATCGATGCGAAGTAGTTAACGAGTACGCAAGATTCGTGGCATTTGTTGTATGTACTGTGAGATTTGAAATCTGGAGGTGTGTGCAATTGCAATTGCAATTGTTTGACTTTGTTGCCACCTCCAGTCCACGTGAGCTTGCTGGAATTTAGGCAGAATCTGGTTGAAATCCATCGCAGATTGCACTTCGTCAAAGTGGGACCAGATTGGCGGCGTGCTTTATTGCTCATTGGCCATTGGCATTGCCAACAAAAATAAATAAAATAAAATAAAATAAAATGCCAGAACTCTTAAGTAGCGATCCTGGGGGTTATGGGCCAGATTGGGCACTATTCGACATGAACTCGTGCTCGATCCTACATACTTATGTTAGCCAGAATAAGTGCCCTAAAAAATATTTTTTAAAAAAAATTGTAGGAAATTGTAGATAATTAGGCACCACCTAATGCTCTAGCTTTAATTTGAAAAAAACAAACTTCAAGGCTCGCTTAATTGGTAAATACATAGGGTAATTTTTAAATGGACATAAATTAATTTTTGGAGAGGTAATAACTCTGGACCATTAACCGACCATTTCTTTTGCATTTACTATACTTAAGTTTCTGATTTATCCCCTTCTCAATAGGGGTAACTGAGGGGGGCCGTTAACGTGGCGATTTCACTTTCTTAATTTAAAAAAATAAAAAAAATATGAAACCACCATATTAGTAGTCCCCCACTGCTACCTTTATATATGAAAGGGATAAATTATAATATCAAATAGCTAGCGCATAGAAATATAAAGTCCTCGATAGCTGACAGTGAACGCTAAAAAATAACCTTTGTCCTTTCAAGCCGCTGGGCTGTATTAAAAAAAAAAACAAAAAGAAAAAAGAGCACTTAATCATGGATAGGAAGTTAATTCCTCCAAAACTCGTCGCTAGTCATCTTTAAAGCACATTTGAGCTTCCAACACAAATCAACCTTTGGATCCATTCATCAGTTGACAATTATGCTACTTTAGAGATTAAAATACATATATCCTTCTAGATTTTGTTTTCTAAATGTGTCCTTATGACAATATTTATTTAGATGAATGGTAAGTTAATTTAGCTTGCAAGATGGATTAAAAGAAATTGACAATGATCTGGATAAAAGCCATTATATTTGTCAAATTGCAAGAATCTGACAAAGAATTAATAGTGGGTTGGTATAGTTGCTTAGTACGGTATTGGATCATACAGTTATGCTGCAATAAACAAAGAGCTCTCAACCAACCAGTTCAACCAATTCATCAAGGTAAAGAGCATTTATTGAACCAACAGAGAGGTAATGATCAAGTGAGCATACAGCAAAGAATTATATTCTGTTGAACAAACAAGTTGAGTGACAGGCAATCCATCAATCAACGTACGACCTCTGATAGATAACCAATGGAAGTTGGAACCACTTCCACCGCAGAGACTGGTTGCTTTAGAACAACAGCCTTGCGAGTGAAGAATCCAATCCTCGAGTTGGCTTCCCTCGCTCCCCCTTCAAAAATTCGAACTAAACTCCCAACTTTTTGTTTGCATTAATCCACATTGCACGATTGCATTCTGTAAGATATTTGAAAAGCCATGGCGGTCTCCCCCTTCTTCTTCTGCAATTTGCATGCAGGTTCGATCTTTGGGTATCATGGCGGCCACCAACCCTGTCTGAGGGAGTCCCCCACACACGCCCTCCCGTTTCTCAGCTTTTCTCCATCATCATTGCAGAAACTGTCACCTTCTGTCAACGAACAGGACGCGAAGAGGGCCCGAGGAAGCACTTTAGAGTCCCCAACGCCAACCACCATGCACCCTTAATTATGCAACGAGGACCATCAGTCCTTCTTGCCTTCCTCTGCGCTTCGGATCCTCCGCTAGCTGCCTCTCGATGGAGGACGCTGAGAGCAAAAGTGGCGAAGCGTTCAGCTGTTCGACCGAAGATGAGCTCAGTGCAAGCCGTCGTTCGAGCTTCGAGAGCAAGACGATGTCTGACTCCGATGCGAAAGCCGACGATGAGAGAACAGATTCCGGCGGCGAACAAGTTTCGAGGCTGAAAGGTGCCGTTTCGGGTAACGAATTTTTTGCAAATTGGAAGAGCTTCATTTGTTTAATAACCTGCAGTTGCATTTGCTTAGAGATCGAGTCGATGAAGGAGCGGCTCTCCAAGTTGCTGCTGGGGGAAGACATGTCAGGCTGTGGCAAAGGGGTCTGCACTGCGCTGGCCATCTCCAATGCAGTCACCAATCTCTGTGGTAATTACATTGTTCTAGTCCTTGAAGATTTTGAAGCATAAATATTAAGGTTAATCTCAGTGATCTTGTGCTTCTTCCAGCTACTGTGTTTGGGCAGCTCTGGAGGTTGGAACCTCTGCCTCCTGAAAAGAAGTCCCTGTGGCGAAGGGAGATGGAGTGGCTTCTCTGTGTTAGCGATCACATTGTCGAATTCAAACCGACTCTGCAAACGTTTCCTGATGGAAGCAAGCTTGAGGTCATGAGTTATCTGTTCCATATTATCGTTTCAAAGTTTCGAATGCTGAACACTGCTGAATGTGGTTAACTATTTCGAATACGCAGATTATGACTTGCGGACCAAGGCCAGATTTGTACATTAATTTGCCAGCGCTCAGGAAATTGGACAATATGCTTCTTGTGAGACGCAATGTGAATTTGCACTTGTTGATTTCAGTTTAAATACACTTGCTGATATTATTGGTCATTGCAGGAAATACTAGACAGCTTCAGTGATCCAGAATTTTGGTACGTTGATCAAGAGACAATGGCATCAGAGTCTGATATTTTGGCATCTTTCAGAAGAAGAATTCACCAGCAGGATGAGAAATGGTGGCTTCCCGTACCTCGTGTTCCTGCCGAAGGACTCCGGGAGAGCACGAGAAAGAAGTTGCAGCACCAAAGAGGCTGTGCGAAGCAGATTTTGAAGGCTTCAGTTGCAATCAATAGCAGTACTTTGGCAGAAATGGAAGTTCCTGACTCTTACTTCGATTCACTTCCAAAGGTGTGCTGCTTTCTTTCCCTTGATCATTGCTATTTTTATTTTTCTTGTAAAACTTCAATCTATGCTATTTCTCTCGATATTTAAGTTTTCGATTAGTTATTTCCAATGCTACAGCACTTCGTTGGATCGAATGATCATACAATGACCCTGGATTACAGAATCTACGAGCAAGCATGGGGGAGACAATGTACAGTTATATTACTTCTGAACAATTCTCACCTGAGCGCCTTCTGGATTGTCTCGATTTGTCCTCTGAGCATCAAGCTCTCGAAATTGCAAACCGCATCGAAGCTTCAATTCACGTTTGGTGTTGCCGAAGATCGATAAGTAGCAGCCACCGAAATGGCACCACCAGATCGTCCTGGGGCATTGCGAGGAGCACGGTCATGGATGCTGAAAAAAGTAGAGTTTTTGCCAGTAGAGCCGAGAGCATCCTGCTGTGCTTGAAGCAAAGGTTCCCTGGTCTAACACAAACCGATTTGGATGTCTGCAAAATCCAATTCAACAAGGTTTGTGTGCCTTGCAATTCCATTACGTATCTGAATGCTGATTCCGAATTCAGACCAATGATGTGTTGTTGTCTTCTCATATCTGAAAAAAAAAAAATCCAAATAGGATGTCGGAAAATCCATCCTCGAAAGCTATTCTAGAGTATTGGAGAGCCTTGCGTTCAATATCGTTGCTCGAATCGATGAATTGCTATATGTAGATGGCTTCAGTAAGTGTTCAAAGATCAGTTTTGTCGACCACCATCGAGCCTCATTTCGACACTCAGTACCTGGTTTTGACACTGCTTGCTCCACACCAAGTTTCTCACCTGCAACAGTGATTAGTCCGGCAAGAGAAGAGAGGTTTGTCATCTTAAACAGCAAGTCCCGCAATCGCCGATCAGGCATGAAGAAAATCTTGACAAGTTATTTGAATGCGCAGGCAAAAGGAAAGAACTCGAGCAATGTTATCGAAAGAGCAGAATTTCCATGCACGAAAGCTGGAGCTCAAGGAAGTTGAAAGGACTGAGGAGGGCTAATTAAAATATGTTCATGGATTCAGGTGGCGAGTTCGAAGTTATAAATTTGGCTTTCACTATTAGTGAAAGCTTAACCTGTATGAAACAATGGATTGAGGAGGTTAAGAGACGTGGTATTGTACTTCCTTGAATGCTTGATCAAACTTGTAGCTGTGTTAGATTTATGAATGCTGGTGATTCATATGGCATTTACTACAAACATTATGGTAGATAAAGTTACATCGAAGGGCAATTCAGTTGACTAAACTCTAGTGAAATTCTGGGAAAGGATCTGCTATACCAAGTTTTATTATATTTTGTAACTATCATATATTTGATATCTGTATTCAGTAAAAACTAAAAAAAAAGAAGTAATATTATTTTCAAATACAAATAACTTATACACATCAAAATAGCTCAAATCATTTATATTATATGAAATACAAACTACATTGGGAAATCTCATCAGAGTTTTTCAAAAACATAATTGAAATAAATGTAATAGTGCGGGCAGGCGTTTTAACGCTTTGAACAACTAGGGAATCTCCTACAATTAGCAAATCACTACTCTAACAATTGGATTGAGCGCATACAATCTCAACTATAAGGCACGAGCAAAATATTCCATGTCAAAATTGAACCAGTGAATGACCATGAATCATCTGCATGTTCAATTTAATATTTGCGAGAAACAGCAGTGTAATAGCAAAAGTAAAACCTCTCAAATGGCATTGAAACTTTATTTGATGCCAAATTTGTTAATAATGCTAATTGATAATAAGCAGGGGATAATTATGTTTGATTTGCCTCCAAAGGTCAAGCCAATTCTCGCAAAATAATCATGTTTGAACACAAAAATTCGAGTATATTTCCAACGGGTGAGATAGCATTTTGATCTCAATCACGTCAGATGCTTCACATTGGAGGCCGGCTCGAACCTAGTAGCTGCCCCACTAAATTTGTCGCCTGAAATTAGAATGATAATGGAAACGGTTATGAACTTGATACCTTCAGAGAAATTGTAGTTACACAGAAACATCAAGTAAAACCAACAAAACTAGAGTTTGGGTTCATTTCTTCCCAAGGTAAAACAACTCTGCTATGATCTTAACTGTCAGACAGATTGCAGTTTCAAAATTGATCTTGTGAACTGTTAGAAAGACTGCATCACTAGTATTGTAAGACTAGTGAAAGGTTGGAGTTGTGATTTTTCATTGCGAAAAGTTTCAAACATAATCTAGCAATTTGGAAAGGATGGTTTGTACTAGATGGGGCCAAGGAAAATTGTCATACAACTGTTATCGGTTCATTTCGTACCTATAGCGGTGGAGACCCACTAAAGATGAAATGTCATTTAATTTTGATGTACTTATTCCTTTTCATTAAAGTGAATGTATATGCAGCAAGGCTATTTAAATATAGAGCATTGCATAAAATTCAATAATGAAAAGCATAGTGTCTTGCCTGCCAATATTTTGAAACACAGCGGTCAATGCAACTGTTTTCACCCATGTTTAGCTCAGATTCCTTATACCTGAAAATATCATCAACTTACTTCCTCAGAATAACAACAATTAAAGGGGAAAAAGCATTTCCATTATGTCACGTAACACAATACTCATCAAGTGAACATTTATTCATCAATAAGAATCACAAATAACAGGCACAATATGATAATTACATTACTGGAAGTAGACAAAATTTGTAAAGAAAAAAATCAGCAAAACGAAAGGCATTAGTGGGCAGTGGATTAAATGACTGAGGCATCACATACCTTCTCTCGATACACTTGTCAAAACATATCTTTGTGAGCCTGTTTCAAAAATGAAGAAAGAGTACTCAGATCATTATTTTTGAAAGTAAAATATTGTATAATCACATGGAATTAATCGATAGCATCATTTTGAACGTTTTAGCACCATTTACTAGTCCATTCATTTTTGTTTATAGACTCGCAAAAGCATGCTAGGCATAACTTTAATCAAACACCAATTACAATGATTGTTATCAATTCACGATGATAAAATTATTAGGGATGTGGCTGGCCCCGAGTATCAAACGCCAACGGCTCCTTGGTGCCATTATAAGCCATACAAGCTGCTGGATTGATGCTGGGGCAGCTCCAGACCTAGAGGAGCCCATACAAAGAATGATTATATGTGCAATCCACAACTTTCCTGGGAAGCAAACAGAACCTATTTGGAGAATCCCAAAGGCCAAATTCAAGACCTAAAAGCTCTTCCAAAGCTGATACAATATTCAGTACGACAAGAAAATAATTTCGACATATTATTTCCAGCTGAATCAGGCATGTGTCATGTCATATATGCAAAGGACGAACTTGACTTATGATAATTCAAGCATGCATTTCAACTTGGATTGCTGACTCAGGATCAAGGTCAACTAAGGCAGGGTAGCGTGGCACTAGAGAAAAGCCTTCTAACCAAATGATAAAGGATCTTTGGTCACTACATGTGTGCGCACGCGCGCACACACACACACACACAAAAGGTAAACAATAAATTTTGTAGTATTCATAATTCATTATAATACATATATAAAAGGTAGAGGGGGAGCTCCATATCCTGGCATGACATAATTCCCTTTAATCTTAACATAGTATCAAAGCCAGGCTTGCAACCACTGTCCCACTCTGACATCTGCCATCTTCATTAGTCAACTATGCCATCAGTGTGTCATTCCATGGTCTGTTAGTGCGTTGACATTGTCCATCATATCCTCTGCTGACGTCTTCTTCCAAGCTCCTGTTTGCACGAGTCACTGAAGCCTGATTAATCACTTGCATTGATCGTCTCTCTTGATTCCTCTCCTCTCAAATCAGAATCCAACCCTTCCTGATCAGAGCATTGGGTCTTCACAATCCACCCAACCCTTGAGAACAAGCAAAATTGCTAGAGCTGTCCCAGTTGTTTGAGTGCTCCTTTCTTCTTATCGTGATCATCATCTCCAATGGTTGAATATCTCCCTAACCGTGAACTTCCACACTCAATGTGAGCCTTCAAATATGACACATCTCCCTGTCAGTCAGTGTTCTGACCAAAAAACAAGTTTGCATGAGAAATTGTGTGCAGTTCCTGTGCATCCAATGAGCACAATGAGCTTCATCCTCTGAACAGTCCTGTCCAATTCTCCCTCCAAACAACCACTTCTACATTTAAAGCATTTTCCTCGACCAGAGACCTTATTCCTGTGTGCACAGATGTCACACACTCCTTGTTGCAGCTTCTCTTCAGCCCTAAGTCTGAACAATTTTTTAGCCACTCCAGAGCTCTTTTGTCCGCGTTCAACCCCAATATTCAAGGCTAGTAGTGGATGGATCTGATCCATTAGGTCAGCAGCAGATCTAACCCATTGCTTCTTCACCTTTTTATGGCAAAATCTTGAGGAGCTCAATGGCAAAATCGAGGAAGCCTCACTGTACATGTAGCATGCTCTAATTCCATTATCATCCTTTAAGTCAAGGAGTTGTGGCTCTAGGCTTGGTTGTTGTCAGTGCTTCATCTCAACTAATCGCCTAGTATGCCCATGGAGCTATCTCTACTGTTTCTATTCCATACCTCTAGGTCGCCTTGGTAGATTCTAGACTCAAGTGCCTATGAGCATATTTTTAGTAATATCACTTTCTCTACTATCACACCCCCAACAGATTCAACAAATTGATGTCACTATTTTCTTTCTCAAGGATGTTATATATTCTCTATCCATCACTATGAATTTTTGGATGCACTTACTTTGTCCACCTAGCAAGTCCACTTAGTGTACTATGGCAAGTGCATCTTCCTAGATTACGGTCCTCTGTGAAAAAATTGTCATTATTCTCTTGAGACAGATTGGGCCATTACTCTCCTAACATTATTTGATCAACTTTCTTTCCTTTTACATATCCCTATTTGAGTCAATGCAGGAAGTACTTTACTTTCCTACCAAGCTATCTTTTCCACCTCTGCCCATGGACCTCCTTTGCCACTAACCTACCATATAAGGAACCTCCCTCATAGGTGAGTAATCAACCGATCATACATCCAAGATACTCCAACTCCCTGTGATTACCCCTCTCTCTACTTGTCAATCAACATCTTTGATCCCCCTTCTAATTTATCCATGCCATCGTGTTTCACAAAAATACTCGTTTTTCACTTCTTAACCAGTGTCCCATTTTACACCATATGCATCTATATCACCCAAACACTTTGCCTTTATGTTATCTTTAAACCTAAGAATGTTCCAAGAGCACTTTGAGATCCAAGGTGGCGAGGCTATGATTGATTGGATGGATTCTCTCCAATTTAATAGCACTTGGGAGCTAATTTTGCTTTCTTTGAGAAAGTCCACCATGGATGGCAAATGAATTTTTCTAATAAGTATTCACCAAATGATATTGTCGATTAACTTAAAGCCTGCCCAGTGGAAAAAGCGTAAACTCAAAGTTGTGGTGTCAATTACATTCTCTCTGATGGCCAATATCATTTCAATTCACCTCTTCCTCCAAGGAAGTGTAATGTGAATTGCAAATAAATTTTCCCTCTTAAGTATTCACCATATTAACTCTGCCCATGACGAGTTAATCTTGTCATGGCCTGTTCCAAGTCCGGATAAAAGAGGAAGATTGAGTTAAGTTGTTAGTCAGCGTTAAACTAAGAAAAAATATTCAATGAATAGATCCACTAAACTATTGTGCTAATGATAGATTGTTTCCCGAAAGGAATGCGTTACAGGGTCCGATTATAACGTCTCAGTAAGGACTGCTATATCTCTAAAATTCGAGTATACTGATAAATATATAAGAGTTCGTGTAGCAGGGCCCGACTGTAACGTCTCGACAAGGACCGCTATATTTCCATGAAATAGGTGTAGTGTTAAATAGATAAGAGTTTTCACACCATAGGTTAAGTAAGAACAAATATTATAAGAAAACCAATATTCTAAGATTTAAAATATAGAATGTAGGAATCCTTACAGATTAAACAATAGATGTAGTTGATACGATGATTAGAAGAAGAATTAATATTTTGTATATACAAAAGACAAAATGGATAGGTGAGAAGAAAAAAATTATAGAGAATTCGGATTTTAAATTATGATACACAGGAAAGAGTAAAACAAGAAATGAAATGACTATTGTTGTAGATAGTTTGTTAAAGGATGAAGTTGTAGAAATAGTTAAAAAGGAGGATAGATTAAAATAGTAGTAGAGAAAAAAACTATGAACGTAATTAGTGTATATACATCTCAAGCATGATTAAATAAAGATATCAAATCAATATTTTGGGACGACCTAGATAAAGTATTACAAAATATTCTGTC
>JBAMHZ010419575.1:0-11763 GCA_037177395.1 Alpinia galanga
AAACCTAAGTTCAATGTTGAAAGGTTTACTAACCATAGTGTTCCATTTGATTATAGAACAAAACTTAAGTTTAGGAAGGCCAAAGTTACAAGGGAGATCATCCCTAAAGTTAACTTTGATGTGTCAAAGGGTGTTAGCTCAAAGGGGAGCTACAAGAGTAAGGACCATGGAAAATAGATCTCAAGTGTTTTGGAAGTCTAGGATAGTCTTAGGTTTGTGTCAAATGGTTTGGAGACAGACTTGAATCTCAAACTTAGTGAATTAGCACTTTTGAGTTGAATTTCATGCAAGAAATATGAATATGAGTTCATATAGCATGAAATTGATTTGTGGATGCATGGATGCCAAATGAACTAGTGCATGGAATGCATTGTAGTTGAGACTTGGTAGATACATCAAGTGGAAATCAAAACTAGGACTTTTAGTCAAAGTTCTTTTGAATCAAAAGGATAGTTTTGGGTTTTGTGTCAATCTAGGGATTGGGATAGAATTTATTTTTTATTCCAATTTTCCCTGATAGATTGTGGTTAAAAAGACTTCTCCATGAAATTTTAGATTTTTTTAATATCTGTGGAATTTCTAGTGCATTTATGAATTTGGATTCAGAAAACTGATTTTGAGAGAAATCAAGTACCAGTCGACTGGTGGTACTGTAGCAATGCACAATGTAGTGCTTAGTCGACTGGTGTTACTATGCAAGCCTACAGAAGGCATTTTAGTCGACTGGGAGTTGACTATTGGGTGTCAGTCGACTAGTAACTGTCACCAGTCCACTGAAAAGTCTGAAAATTACTGATTTTCAATTTTTCAACAATGTTTTTTACTAGGTCAACTCATTTGGATATATGAGATTTGTGGAAGATCCATATACGAATTTAGGGTAAATTTTGGTCAACAATTGGTATATTGTTGGCATTGTTAGAGCTAAGGTTTTGGAAAACCTTGGTGTTTTTTTGTTGTGTGGCAAAGGGGAAGAGATAAGGTTAGGAAAAACCTTATATCCTTTGCTTAGTTGTCTTAGTATGGGATAAGATGACCTATTTTGAAATTTTCTAGCTCAAGGGGGAGCTTAGGTGTTGAAAATCCTAGCTCATAGGGAGCTTAGGTGTAGGGGGAGCATTGTGATAGGTTCCTATGCATGTTGTATGTTCATTAGCATTGTTATTTGCTATGCATATTTTCCCTAACTTAAACGTATTGTCAAACATCAAAAAGTGGGAGATTGTTAGAACAATCTTGCCTCGAGATGGTCCAGGGTGACCTTGGATTTTGATATTTGGCCAAAGGGTTTAAGTTAGGCTTTCCCTTGTATTTGATATGTGCATATGAGTCATGCAGGATTGCAGGATACACAGTTTAATGGCTTTGGGTCCAGTGAAGGATGGTGAATCCGAGGGACCGTGGACATGGCAGCAAGAATGAGCCGAGGGAAATGTACTTCGAGGCATACGTGAAGGATGGCATTGGAAGATGAGCTGGAGGCTCAAATGCATCCGAGGGACGAGAGTCAGGCATTCGTGAAGGATGGCATTGGGAGACGAGCTGGAGGCTTAAATGCATCTAAGGGACGAGAGCCAAAGGAAGAATGCTTGAAGGCAAGAGTCAAGGCTACGAAAAAGCGTCAAGTGAGTCGAGTGCTGAGAGAATATACTCAAAAGGGAAAGGGATCAAGTCGGATGCCCAAACACTTGTATTTGGAGTTCTACCCGATTGCTAATCGACTGGTGGGGTTTACCAGTCGACAGGATGAGAGCAGTTGAGTTAGGAGTCAACTACCGTGGGTGCTCAGGCTTTTTAAGCCTGAGCAGTCAAATGGCATGTATGCCAGTCGACCAGTCAGTTAACTGGTGATAGACACCAGTCGACTGGTCAGCCTTAGCACAAGACACAGAGGCTCTGGTAGTAGACTTGTCAGTCGACTGGGTGGACGTCAGTCGACTGGGTGGACGCTAGTCGACTGGTGATGGACACTAATCGGCTGGTCCACTTATCCAGCATGGAATAGAGCCATTAGAGTGCCGGATAGGCATCACCAGTCGACTGGTAGGCAGAAACCCGAGTATGAGAGTTTTCACCGTTGCCTATATAACCGAGGGTATGGAGCTCGATTATAACTGACGAAATAGAGGTGGTTAACCTCTATTAGTAGTCTACCAAAGTCGTGTGTGTTTGTGGTGAATCGCAAGGTTTATGCGAGGTTTCTCCACCCACAAAGAGCATCGACTTAGCCGGGGTTACCTAAGCTTAATCCGCCGAAGGATCGTAGGCATCGTCCACCTTACGGACAGCCGTAGAGTAGGAGTCTTCATCTCCAAACTACATAAATTAGTTTGTCGTGTTTGTCTTTACATTTCTTGTATTCCGTTGTACTACTCACTTGTAGAAAGACGAACAAGTAAATGACGATGATTTAAGGTCAACATCTATTCAACTCCCCTTCTAGTCGGCTCATCAATCCCCAACACATATGAGAGGGAGTAATGATTATAGAAAGCAAGGAGAATAGTACAGATTAGCAATCCAAAAGTATTTTTCTTTTCATTGACGGGAACATTCACATGTAAAGAAGGTTTTAAAAGAAAAGCCAATTTTCCAATATCTAATTGAAGATAATTTAATAAGGGATGTGCCTATGAATGGACAAGCAGTTTTAACTTGAAAACTAAATGGATAATGATTCGTGAACCAAGATTCACTATACATGGTGGTGGTACTCTATGAGTTTCCTTAGGATCCTCGGATAGAATGGTCTTTCTTGCCAAAGGCAATGCAGAGGTATAAGCATATATGAACCTTTGGTCCTTCAAATTAGTGAAGCAGGTTTCTAGATCTATGTAATCAGTTTTTTCTTTCAAGAATTCATCACATATTATATGATACAATTAAACACATAAACCAACATCCTAACTGGTGAGTCTCGATGAAAGACAAACTCTCCGGTTTGCAATTGTATTTGATTCCTCATTGCACAATAGCTATATCTTTAAAACCAAAGGAGACCGGATCACAAATTCTGTAATGCATATCCATATCAATGGTTCCATGTTCGTATACATAGAAGCCTAAAGGCAGATGGACATCCAAATGATGTTAGTGTCAGTACAAATAAAATTCATACATCTCTATAATTATATAATATTATTCACTTTGAACCTAAGTCCTTATGATTTTATTTTTGAGATATACCCAAAAGGCTTCAGATCAATGAAAATATTTTTTCATCTTATAAGCCCATAATCTTTTTTATATCTTTCCAATGTGGAACTTTGATTGTTCTTCCACTAATTCTCCCTCAAACAAAGGACCACATTGGACCCCTTTCAAACTCATCCGTTTTTGAAAAACTTCCTCTACTTGATATTCAATCTTTAACCCACCAGATCTTTCTGCCAACTGTCATCCTCCTGACTTAATTGGACTTCTTGTCAATTATACAATCCTTCTGACTCAATTGGATTTTCTCTCTGGGGTCTAGTTCTCTTTTATCTAGTGTCTGATTCTCTTGATTTGGACATAAGAGCCTCCACTTCCTTCGTTTGAGGCTCATAGTTCGACATGGACCATTGGCTCTAATACCAATTGTTGGTGTAAATAAAATTCACACATCTCCACAATTGTATGATATTGTCCAGTTTGAGTTTAAGCCCTCCCAAAAAGTTTCATACCAATAAAGATATCTTTTCATTTTATAAGTCCATGATTTTTTCCATGTCTTTCTAATGTGAGACTTTGATTGTTCTCCGAACAATCCCAACAGTTAGTGCAATCAGGATATGGAGTTTTGATATTTGACAGTATTTAGGTTAAGGTGGATTGCAGAATCTCACTTATGTAACAAGTGTGAAAAGTCTTTGCAGGTCTAGAGACTGAATGTAAGACAGAAAAATCCAAAGAGATTAAAAATCATATTCTTGGCAAGGAGAAATTCTCACAAGTCTAGAGACCGGATACAAGTTAGGAAAATCCAAAAAAACTGGAGGTCAGATTCTTAGCAAAAGAAAAAAGTCCGAGTAGATCAGATGCAAGACGAATGAAGACTCGGAGATGAGGAAGCTCGAGTCACTGAAATTCAGGCAATGGGAGATACATCTAGCATAAAATATTTATACGACAAGGGCAACTGAAGATAGGCTTATTTTGGCTATTAGAATGGTTGAAGATAGTACAACAATTGACTGATATCATGTCTCAGTCAACTAGTCAACTAGTCAACTTATATACTATAGAACTAAAGAGAATTTGCATTTTAAGGTTTAGGGTTTGTAAAACCCGGGTTCGAACTCAATAATTGATTGTTGTGGAAGAGTAGTTGATTGATGAGCCAAACCCTGAATTGGTTGAGAGTTTTGCACATCAGTCGATAGTTAGGATAACTAATCGACTGATATGAGTAAACTCTGAAATAAGAGTTAACGCATCAGTCGACTAATGCATAAATACCCAAATTGAGGTTCTGCACAGTAAATCTAACAGTTGAGTTAATCAATCGACTAATCAAGAATTAAAAGTGAACTAAATGTTTGACAATTGGCTGGGAATCTTGAATGTTCACAGTTCGACTAGACAACTCGATCGATTAGCATTAGTCGATTGTTGTCATGCCTAAGTCGATTGATTGGACTTTTTGGAGAGCACAAGTTTTTGATCCGATTACTCAACTCAACTAAATATTAGTTGGCGATTGATGCTTTCCATCAATTAACTGCTGATCAAATGTCAAGATGATTTCAGCCGCATATCAGAAATCAATGATTATTCAATGGTCAAGTCAACAGCCAATCTTTACAATAGTCAATTGTTAAATAAGAGCAGTAGACTAATGACAGAAAAAAGGTAAAAAAACATGCTCGACTGAAGATGGTTTAAAAACAGTGGTTGGCTTTTTTCTCAATAACATTTGGCTTTCGATTTTCCTGCTCATCTCAGGTGCTTAAAGGCTGAACACTCAACAATTTCAAAGTAAAAAAAGGAAGAATTCTTGCACGAAAGGTGCTTTAACCCACTTCTCTTCTCTTTCACTTTTCTATGAAGTTGTAAATTATAATATACTACTGTAAGAGGTTTTTTTACCTCCGAATTTGGTTTGAAAAAAAGAATGATTATTAGTGGTGGTAGAATGATAGGTACAGACCTTGGACTAGCACCCTTGAGAGGTTATGAACCAAATAAATCTATTGTATTATGTTGTGGTGTGTGGTTCTCTTGTATTGAGGTTTTCCATTGCATTCTCAAAGTCGACGCGAAAAGAGTTATTCACCCCTCCAGCTCATATCGGTCCCAATAAGTGGTATAAGAGCTCAGTTGCCCCGAAGGACTAACAGCCAAACGAGCAAAGTTTCAGCTATAAAAATTACAATGCAAGAGGGTTACAATATTCGTCCACCTTTCTTTAACGAAAGCAACTTCTAATACTAGAGGAGCCACATGGAATACTACTTAATGACGGATATAGACATGTGGTTTGCTGTGACCAAAGGCTTTACACCTCCTATAGTGGATAATAAAAAAATCCTAAAGTCTAAAAGATGGATTGCAAAATAAAGGATAAAGGTGAAATCAAATGTAAAGGTGATAGTAACTCTTCAGTGTAGACCGACGCTGGAACAGCTAAATAAAATTGGTCCATTTAGATGTGCCAAAGAGCTATGGGATAAGCTCATTGAGCTAAATGAAGATACAAAAGACTCCAGGATTGTTAAGAGAGACCTCCTCATCAATTTGATAATAATAGAGGGAAAAAAAGTAAGTCAACTTCACGGGAGGTTCAAGGAACTCCTAAACGAACTCTATTCAATTGGAGAATGTGTGAAAAACAAAGACCTTATCAAGTATGCTCTTAAAGTATTCCGAAGAAATTTTTTTGTAGTCATCCATTGTTGATATGTGCAAAGTTTCAAGAGATTTATCAATTATAAAATTAGATGAATTATTTTATAAATTAGAGCTTCGTGAAGAGCTAATTCAAGCCACAAGAAGAAAGGTATGGTTTTTATTGCAAGTGAGAAAGGGAAGAAGAAAAAAAAGTAGAAGAAGAAGAAAAAAAAGAGTCTTCTTTGAACACAGTGTTAGTAGCCCGAGTTGTTAAGAAGGGAATCATTGAAACTCCAAATGATGAAGCAACGATGGTTTTGATATGTGGTCAACTAAGTTAAGTTAGGTCTTGCTTTTGTATCTAATGTATATATCTAAGTGTGCAGGAACTTAAGAGAATACATAGGTACCTAATAGTTCAAGATCCATTGAAAAACGAAGAAGGATGATATGGGACATCCGAGAGACTAAAAAGGACAAAGAATATCGAAGATAGTAGAACCTTAATGGAAGACGCAAGCATGCGAAAAGGATGATACAAGAAGGGAACCGACGGGCTTGATGCATCCAAGGGATGAAAAGCTTACAAAAGAGTACTTCGATGGAACAAAAAAGACACACAAGGAGTGAACCGAAAGGACTCAATACATCCAAAGGACCAGAAGCTGGAAGGAAAATTATATAAGATAAACTGTGAGATGAATTAAGTGACTTATACTCGAGACGAGAATTGGAACTCAACTTAGGCAGACTCAGTCGTAGTCGACTTGAGTCAAAGTTCCGAGCGACCGAAACTCTGAGCGACTAGAACTGATCTGAGTGCCCCTATGCACTAACGTATTTGTGTTGATCAAGTTTAGTCAGCCAAGGCAGGCAACCAAAGGCATGCATAGATCGGGGATCGGAGCAAGCAAATCAAGATCCGTAAACCTTACTAGTCTGAGTGTCCAGACTCATGCCACATTAGCAAAAACAGATTGAAGCCAACCTATTCGAGAATAAAGATGGAAGCCACGTCAGCCATTTTCTAGGGGCCCAAAAGGCGTCAAGGCACTCGATTAGATAAGGAGAAGTTTATAAAAGGGTCCCTAGAGCTCAAAATTAAACATAACACATTGATTCAGCTCCTGCAATCCTGTTCTTACTTGTTTTAAGTTATTTCCTTATATTCATTTAAGTTGTAAGAGGTTGCTTCATTTTCGGCACTTTATCGAGGAGAAAGCTGATATATAGGTGATCTTGTGCATAGACTTTGGACTAGCAATCCTAGGATTATGAACCAAATAAATTATTATGTCATTTGCTCTTTTCATTTATATTTTTAATTAATTAACATGTGTTTGTCCTCGCTAATTCTTTATCAAGAGAAAAAAATTTTAACTTGCAAATAGCGCTATTCAGCCCTCCCCTCTAACGATTCAAACAGTTTCCACACTATGCACCAACAAGTAAGAACAATAATTTTGATATAATGTTATCTATATTCATCCACTAAAATTCGAGGGGGAATTCACACTTTGAGAAAAGAGTGAAGTATTCTTTAAAATATATTTTGATATAATGTTATCTATAAATTATGATTTTGAGATACATAAGAACAATGATAGAGACAAACTTGAGGAGCACCACTGAACTAGAAAGCAACGAAAGGACTTCACAGCAAATAGCAAGGTTGAATATCATTTGTTGAGTGTATTGTCGAAATAAATAGGATTAAAGTCTACCATTCGGTAAAAGAACTTTGAGAGATGTTTCTAAAACTTCATGGAGGCACTTAAAAAGTAAAGTTGACAATGCGAGATCTATAAGAAGCCAACTCAACATGCTCCAACTCAATAAGGGAGGACTTGTGGCACATCTCGATGCCAGGCTTAAAGAAATTTTAACTAGGCTTAAAGAAATTTTGACTAGGCTCGATAATCTTGAGGAGGTAATTCCTAATCGAGTAGTTCTTAGATACGCAATCAATGCGTTCCCAAGGACTCAAAAGTTGGTATCAATAGTAAATTCATACTACCTATCAAAAAATCTCTAAGTATTTTAGAAGATTTTTTTCTCAACTATGGAATTACACAAATCTAGAATTGCAGGTTTGAAAGAAACAGGTATATTGAACCACAATATAACCCTAGCAGCTGAACCAAAAGAGAGTAAGATTCTACGATGGATGGTGATGAGCAAGCCTTTCTAGTAAAAAATAAATAAAGTTTTTTAAAACTAACAACTTTGACAAAATCAGTAAAACAAATTACTATGAAAGAAGAAGAAGGTACGTTACTTCAATTGTGATGAAGAGGACCTCATCAAGTAGAACTACCCTAAATTGAAAAAGACTAAGGCAAAAGGAAAAGAGAGGGAAAAGTCAAATGGGAAGACTCGAAATTTGAAGACCACATGGAGTGATAGTTCATCTTTAAAAAATTCAGATTCTGAATATATAGCAGGACTGGCACTGATGGGAAGTCACGATTATTCCAAAAGCATGTCATCAAAAGAGAACAACAGTGAAGAGTATCAGCCTACAAGTCTGAAACTGTAAGTGAAGTACGTAATCTATCGTTAGATTAAATTTTATAATGCAATTAAAAGTTATCTAGATTTTTATGCAAAATTAGGAATAAATATTTTAAGTTAAAAAAATAAAAATTGTTTTAAAAAATCAACTATCAAACTCATGTTCAAAAGTAAATTTTAAAAATATTAAGGTTGAACATGAAAAACTAAAAGAACAAATAGAAAATCTTAAATTTATTTTAGAAACATTTTCTATTAGTTCATGTAATTTGAATTTGTTGTTAAAGAATCAAAGAAATAAAATTAATCGAGGTTTGGGATCAAAGGACAAAGTTGAAATTTTAGAATGAAATTAGAAAAATGTTCAAATTTTTTATTCCTAGTGAATATTTAATAAACCCAATGAGCACAAACTTATTTTGGATGTCAAAATCAATTTTAAAATATTATAAAAAAATTTGTTTGTCAATCATAAAAAATGAATATTTTAAATTAGTAAATGATTTACTTGAGAAGGGGAGCCTTAGTACAACAGTAAAATTGTTGTTTTATGACCTAGAGGTCACGGGTTCAAATCCTGAAAACAGCCACTTGCAAAAAAAAAACAAGATAAGGCTGTATACATTGGATCTTTCCCCAAGACTCCGCATGACGGAAACTTCGTACACCGAGCTACCCTTTTAATAAATGATTTACTTGACATGCACGTAGGAAGTTTAAATTTAATATTCTGTATATTATAATCAAATTTTCTATAAAATTTATTTTTCTAATAAAATATATTGTGTCTACTATTCATAGTCAAATTTTCATAATTTTTGGGCAATTAAAATTTTTAATAATTTTCTTATATTTCAAAATTTAATATTTAAGGAAATTAATTTGTCACGAAAAATATTTTCTTTGAAAAATGAGCATGACTACTATACTTGGTCAAAATTTTAAAATTTTTGAAAATTTTTAAATAAATTTTATAAGTTGACTAAGTAGTTTTAGAAAATCTTAATTATTTTCAAAATTATCTTTAAAAAGTAAAAAATAAAGTGAGTTTGAAAATGTTTAGCTACTTCAATGGACTCTAAAATCCTACTTTTGATGTTGTAAAAGGGAGAAAAATAGTTGAAATGGTGAAGATTTAGTGTTTTTTTTTTTTACAAAAGGGGAGAAAGTGAAAGTATAAGTGTTGAGGAGATATTTGCATTTTTGTTGCTTATAATTTGTTTCAATTTTTATAAATGTTTTACCCTAACTTAACTTAGGTTGATAAATGTAAAAAAAAGAGATTGTTAATACTCGAGTGGTTAAGGGGAGATTATTGGAACTCAAAGTGATGAAGTCACGATGATTTTGATGTGTAATCAACTAAATTACGTTAGATCTTACTTTTATGTCTAATGTGTGCATTTAAATGTGCAAGGACTTAGGAGAATACATAGGTACCCAATAGTTTAAGGTTCACTGGAGAACGAAGAAGAATGGGATGAGACATCCGAAGGAATGGAAAGGAGTATTGGAGACAACGAAATCTTAGTGGAAGACGCAAGCATATGAAAAGGATGGCATGGGAAGGGAGCCAATAGGCTCAATGCATCCGAGAGATAAGAAGCTTATGAAAGAGTACTCCGGTGGAGCAAGAAGAATGCACGAGTGGGAGAAAGGGCTCAGTGCATCCAATGAACGAGAAGCTAGGAGGAAAACTGCATAAGTTAAGCTGTGAAATGAGTTGAGTGACTTATACTCAAAACGATAGTAGAAACTCAACTTAGGCGAACTCAATCATAGTCGACTTGAGTCAAAATTCTAAGCGACCAAATTTAATCCAGGAGACCCTATGCACTAACGTATCTATGTTAATCAAGTTTGATGATTTGAGGTTTTGCAAATATAGGCAACCGAAAGAGTTTCATGCAATAGAAGGCATGCGTAGATCGAGGATCGAAGCAAACGAATCAGGATCCATGAAAGTCGCTAGTTTGAATGCCCGGAACGGGTCTAAGAGCCCGGAATGGTGTCACATCAGTAAAGATGGATCAAAGTCAACCTATTCATGAATAAAGATAGAAGTCACATCAACCATCTTATAAGTGTCCAGAAGGCATCCAAGCACCTAAAACAATGTCACGGCTTGATGATTAGATCAAGAAGTCTATAAAAGGACTCCGGGAGCTCGAAGTTAAACACAACACTCATTTAGCTCCTACAATACTTTTCTAACTTGTTTTAAATCATTTCCTTATATTCATTTGAGTTGTAAGAGATTTCTCCACCTCCAATATTTTATCAAAGAGGAGAAAGCTAATAGACGGACGATTCTGTGCATAAGCCTTAGATTAACAACCTGAGGTTATGAACCAACTAAATTATTATGTCCTTTACTCTTCATTTATGATTTTAATCAATTAATGTGTGTTTGTTCTTGCTAAGTCTTTAGCCAAAAAAAAAAAATAGGAGGTATCATTATACACTCTTCTCCTCTAGTGATTTAAACCGTTTTTGCATTGTGCACCCACACACGAAAGTGAAAGAAAAGTTCTTATCTGTGGGATTGCAAAGTTTGTGCAAAAGATAATGTGTTTTTGTCAGAAATACAATAAAAAAAAAGACGTCAAGAAGATTTTCAGCAAAAACAAGAGAAGGGTAAATCTCCTACAAAATCAAAATCAAATTTGATGCAATTTGTTTTGGATGAAAAGTTCTTATATGTGGGATTGCAAAGTTCGTGCGAAAGATAATGTGTTGTTGTCAAAAATACAATAAAAAAAGACGTCAAGAAGATTTTCAACAAAAACAAGAGAAGGGTAAATCTCCTACAAAATCAAAATCAAAATCAAAATTTGATGCAATTTGTTTTGGATGCTACAGGAAAAGGTATTATAAAGCTGACTCTCTAAAGCTAAAAAAAAGCAAGAAGATAAGCCGAAAAAGAAGAAAGTATTGAAGGTCACATGAGATGACACTTCTTTTAACTCATTGGAAGAAAAAAATCAAGAAAAGACCACGCAGCACTTGGTGCTAATGGCCTTAAATGATGCCAAGAGCAATTTTAATGAAAAGGAAAGAAAAAAAGAGGATAGAGAGAGTGAGTCATTATTATCTAGTAAGGACGAGATAACTTATTCAAAATTAAATAAACTGTATACTATTGGGACCAATGTGTTCGCTAGAGAGGAGGTAAATAGTGATTTCACCATTCGCTTCGATTTTGTTCGTGTTTGTTTCTACAAGATTGTTATGCATAGTGGAATATAAAAGAAATAACAAAATACAACAAACACTCACAACATGAGGATGTAATGTGGTTCGGAAATAAACTCTTACTCTACGGCAATCCTTGAGACAGATCACTCCCAAATCAAATTTTCACTAGCTTCTCCTTTAGGTAATCACCAAGGTGAAGTAAACCCTTGCTTACAACCTGAAGCTTAGTACAAATACAAC
>JBAMHZ010419585.1:0-11760 GCA_037177395.1 Alpinia galanga
TGCTCCTTTTTCTCTACTTTGGCATGCGCTCTTAAGTAGACACACCTTAATACATATGCAAGACTATATCACTAGTAATATCGGTACATTAATGCACTTTTAATTATTAATCATGTTGAGAGACATCTTTTCCTATCCTTCACCATAAATTCTAATTGTCCCAACTTGTCTTAACTATTAATCTTTGCATCAATCTTTAGCATTCTTATATTTTCTAAACTGACTTTTTAGGAAGTATTTTAGTACCTTTTCCAAACTCTTGTTTGCTTTATCCTGTAATAATATTCAATTGTAGCACAGGTTTCTTCAAGGACCTGAAACACACCAAGGAACTGTTGAAAAGATAAGAGAAGCCATAAGAGATCAAAGGGAAGTGACAGTCCAACTAATCAATTACACAAAGAGTGGTGAGTTTTGGAGTGAGGCATCTTGTTGCACTCTTTCTTCTATATGACAATCTTAATCGTGGGTGATTTGATCAAAATTGATGCACTAAAAACTGCATCTTACAATTCTTTATTGATTAGTAATTACTGAATCAAATATGTTCTACTAATAATATGGCATATGTTGAACTTGTTAATCTAGGAAAAAAATTTTGGAACTTGTTCCACTTGCAACCGATGCGTGATCAAAAGGTAATGAACTTGTTTATTCGGATGGTATTCCTGCCAATGGAGCTTCATATAATGGGATGACTGGTGGATCATAATTTGTAGGGAGAGCTTCAATACTTTATTGGTGTGCAACTGGATGGAAGTGATCATGTTGAACCCCTTAGAAACCGTTTGTCAGAGAGGACAGAGATAAAAAGTGCTAAAGTGGTAAACTTCTAAACTACAGCCGTTCATGAGTCGGTAATCGTTTACATAAGCATTATTTCATATAATTCAATCAAGGAATGTGGAGATCGATTACCTGTTTTTTTAGAGTGTGCAATCACTACCAATGAATCTTTTGAGTTTTGACAAAATTACGTGGCTAACCTAATAATTTCCTCAGTCAGAATATGTCTACAATCTAACAAAACTAATTTATGCAACGTTAGAGTTAACTGGTTAGTCACTTGTTAGGAGATCTGAAAATAAATTGATTTCTTTCCTTACAACTCTAGCTTTTAGGATAAATGATTAACCAAGCTACCAACGTTGGATAGAATTCCATGGCCAACAAAATAATTTGTTGATTTGATAACTGTGTCTAAAATCTTAACTAAAAGAATTAATAATCAATTGCATCAGATATAGTTATTTCTGTTGTGCATCAAATTTTACAGCACCATACACTTTTCGGGTGTGTAATTGTAACCTTTAAATATTAATATATTATCTATTATCGAGTGACAGGAATCTCTCTTGCCAGTCTGATTGTTGTTTATTTATTTATTTATTTATTTTTACAGCACCAGTGAGACGATTCTTCCTACAAACTTCTTTTAAATAACAAACTTCTTAGAATTTACTACAAATATTTAATGGAGATACTGAGATTTTAATGGTGATTAAAAAGACAGTTTTACACCATGTGAATGATTATCTTCCAAAAGATGAATGGAAATGTATGATATGTTTTCACCTTGTTACTTCTCTACCAGGTGAAGGCGACAGCTGAGAATGTTGATGAAGCTGTTCGAGAACTTCCTGATGCCCACTTGGTAAGGTACATTTTTGTTAAGCTCAAAGTTGGCAAATTCCATTAAATACATTAGTGGAGAGAGTTTATCTTTTCCTTTACACAAACACTGTCAATTGTAAGTGTTCCTTGTAGGTTTCACATTCATATATGAAGGGGCATTTGTTTTATTTTCCCTACATCACGAAGATATATTCCAATTACAATTCAATTTGTTTATCTATACTTACATGTCCTTATCTTGTATCGTATATAAAATAAAAATTGGATTTAAATATCCAAAAAATAGACCATTGAATTTAGATGCATCTTTTACCTTCAAAATACCATGAAACCAAATGACAATTTCTATGTGCCAGTGTTGAATCATACATTAGCACTGTGAAATTTTTAGTTTAGAGGAATGAGTTGAACTTGGTATTCTGTCGAGCGAAGTTAGAGCTTTTTTCTGTGAAAATCACAGTTTGAACTTTATCGTCTTTGTTCTATTGAACTACCCAGTAAGAATCTCACAAGATGTCAAGTGCATAAAGACAGGACGCAGTTTGCACCTTGAGGATAAATTTTTTTATAAAACCAATAGTGACAACAAAGGATCTGAGAGCTAACCTTTTTGAGGAATAAGCCCTCCCTCAATTAATGATGCCTGCAGTTGCTTTGTGGTGCTTCCAATTTGATTGTTATCTTGTATTGACATTGTGCATACTAGTATGTTTTCCATATAGACCTTCTTAGACAGCCAATACTTGCAGACACAAATATATGTACATACTTCTCTTAGTCATTACTTATAGTTGAATAACAATTACTGATTATTTTCAGAGACCAGAGGATTTATGGGCAATCCATTCGAAACCTGTCTTTCCAAAGCCTCACAAAAAGGAAAATTCTTCATGGTTAGCTATTAAAAAGGTATTTGTACAATTTATAGTGTCTCTGTACAATTGACTGTTTGTACCTACAACATTTGTCATTTATTTTTGAGAATTATGGTATTATAACTTTTGCCTGTTAATTTTAATAGTTCCTCAAAAACATGTTCCGGTAAAGTTCACATAATGCAATTTGTTAACTGAAGCTCTTTCATATTGCATGGGTCAAGGTTTTCAAAAGCTCATGTATGTAGAGCATGCAGAAAATTATGTTCTATTCATGAATTATATAGTTGTGAAGAATTCATTAAAAAAGTACGTCAGTAGAGATAAGCTTACATGTATCACAGAATACAATACATACATCGCATCTAAGTTCTTTTTCCTAAAAAAAATGAAGAGACACTTTGATTACCCAAACATAAGGCTATATAACTCGAAAAGATGCATTTTCTCACACAAAATGGCTATTATAAAACTGTAAACATGAAAACATTTTGATTACCCAAACATAAGGCTATACAACTTGAGAAGATACGTTTTCTAATACAAAATGGCTATTGGAAAACGGTAAATGATATGTTCCATTCAAAATGAGGAGTGGGGAAAATCTTGAATAAAGTTTTTAATTATCCAAGGACAATATTGTACGCATCCACCAACCTTATGATTGAGACTCGGTAACCCCATTACCACCTCTCCATAAAAATAATATCTGAATTTTCAAAGCTTACTGAATAAGCCAGCATTATTTATTATTCTCTAGTTATCATATTCTGGTTGTCTCCTGATTTTCCTATATAATACTACAACGTGCTTGATACCCTACTTGAAACTATGAACTGCGTGTTGCCTTTGGGACAAAAAATATCTCTGATCTTGAAATTCAACTAACCTGTGAGTGATTCAAATTTTTGTCGGATTTGCAGATCACTGGAAAAGGTGAAACAATTGGTTTGAAACATTTCAAGCCTATTAAACCATTAGGATGTGGAGATACTGGAAGGTATTGTTAACAAATGAGGGGTGCTTCTTTTTCTAATTTAACGTTTTTATTGTTGATGATATGGAATATCACATTTCTATCATTTCATTTATGTTTTATGATAATCCAACCACAAAAGGTTTGGGTTTTAAGAAAATCCTGACTGATCCAATTTCATTTGGGATATTAAACAAAATATATGGCAGCCTTTTATTTTTATTTGGGCTAGGTCAGGTTTCTAGTTTCTGGGTCTCCAGATTTTCAAATTTTGGGGAGTTTTCAAGTTGAAAAAAAAACTAATAATTAATACCTTTTCAGTTACCAAAGCACAAAAAATTGTAAATATAATAACTCAGCTTGTTAAATTCTAAGAGCTTACAAGAGTATAAGTGATTAACCTACTTAATACTTATTATATTATTAGCCTCTAATTTCTTTTATAGAAGTACCCAACCAGTTCGAGTTGAATTTTTTTGGGTCCTACTTCCTTTATCTAATACCCAACTAATGACTGTACATAAGCTTAGTTGAGATAGTTACTATTAACTTGGGTTTAAACATTTCTGCAGTTAGGTCGGATCTTTTGATTAAGTGACACATGACATCAACACATTACACAATCCTCTTTTTTTGTGAAAATTTTGTTAAACGCTTCCAAATTATACAGTGACCTAGTCTAAAATGCTTATTGCTTTTGTTTTAGCGTCCATTTGGTGGAACTGCAAGGTACTGGTGAATTATTTGCTATGAAGGCAATGGACAAGTCCATAATGTTGAACCGCAACAAGGTTCTCTCTATTGTTTTTTTTTCTAGAAAAAAATGGTTTTCTCTATTCTATGTTTATCAAATACTTCCTCTGGATGATTGTTTCACTAATGTTTTTGATTTTCTTAAGAAACAAGATTGCATCTTATACCGCAACAATTCTGCAGTCTTAGCTGCCACTGCATTGACTACTGTAAAACAAACATGAAAAAAAAGAGTTTAAGATGTATTGATATACTTTATGAGATCAGTAGGTAACTTATCTTTATAATCCTTGTACAGTAACCAAAAACAATTTCTAGTGATAAAAAAAACCTATATCCTCTGAAGCCAGATTTGAAGTCAGTTCTTGTTTACTGAGTGTTGCTATTTTCCAAGTCGATGTTTAGTTTGGAAGTACTGATATTCCTAAATAGCAATGAGTTGTACTATATGCTCAAGTCCTTGTGGATTTACAGGTTCATCGGGCATGCTTAGAGAGGGAGATTTATTCATTGTTGGACCATCCTTTTCTTCCAACGTTATACACTTCTTTTCAGGTTAGTTCACTTAAAATCTCCAGTTTGCATACATTTTAGTGGAGAACTTTAAATTATTCATCAGACAAGGGATAAAGAAGTGGCTATTTTTTGTTCATTTTTTAATGTACGATTTCTTTGATGTGTTATGATGGTTGTTCTAATTTAAATGTAATCACTTCTCTCTCCTTTTCTACTTAGACCACAACACACGTCTGCCTAATCACAGACTTCTGTTCGGGAGGAGAACTATTTGCGTTGCTTGATAAGCAACCTATGAAGATTTTCAAAGAAGAAGCTGCAAGGTAAATTCTAGTTAGGGATATTTACTTAACCGTATCTCTATTACTTATCCATGAAAATATATACATTATTTATTTATTTTGTTGGTAGAGAAAATACTATCTCTATTACTTATCTATGAAAAATATAGAGTGTATTAATGCTATTCCCTCATAATCATATTCAGATATTTGCAGGTTCTATGCTGCTGAAGTTGTAGTTGGTCTTGAATATCTCCACTGCCTAGGTAAACTGGTCAACCAACGCATATGGCATCTATCAGTGTCTAAATTCAAAAGCTTGAATTTGTTTTCATGAAAGTATACTATGTAGATAGAACAATTAGTACCGTTCTTCGTTAAATTTGCGACTATGGCATAACTTTTACAAGAAATTTTCAATTGTCCATTTTCCTCTAGAATTCCCCCTTGAGAGTATGCAAATAACCAACCTTGATGTTGCAATAATACTTGTTTGTAAATGGGGCATCATTTCTGTGTCTAATGATCTTAATTTCTCATCATGGTAAAACTTACTCCTTTTACCCACTCTTAACTAGCATAATGTTCAGTCTTGAACTTCGTGATGGAATTTGAAATGCATTTAATGTTAATAGAAAAAATTGATGTTACAACCATGATTTTATTCATTCTCAAACCCCAAGCTCAAAATAACTT
Source organism: Alpinia galanga (assembly GCA_037177395.1). Lineage (NCBI taxonomy): Eukaryota > Viridiplantae > Streptophyta > Magnoliopsida > Zingiberales > Zingiberaceae > Alpinia > Alpinia galanga. The sequence goes on from JBAMHZ010419585.1 coordinate 5,733, forward strand.
GGTCGATCTTCCCATTACAGAGTTGAACTTCACATTTTGGTTGGAATTGGATATTGGAACTCGTTTCTATCTTAGTCTGTACCTTCCTTTAATTCCTAAGATAAAAACTGTGACATTATCCTATACAAGGTACTCATAACCAGACTGTTATTTAATGCTATGCCAAATTTTTTAGTAACTGGATTCGAAAAATCATGTCTAAGCATGGAGTTCTTCCTTTTCTTTGTATTGTCATTTGTTTGTATCAATATGTAACTAACATGTGCAAAGTGTTCATTTCACATAGGTATCATTTACCGTGATCTAAAGCCTGAAAACATCTTACTTCAGAAGGATGGGCATTTGGTGTTGACAGATTTTGATTTATCTTTCTTGACAAATTGCAAACCACAAGTATGTTAGCTATTTCATTCTGATTTTGTTTTCTTTTTCATTGAACTCATTATGTCATTATAAAACTTGGCTTGTTTTACGTTTTATCTCATCTACACTTCTTTTGTTAACAAATCTAAGACATCCTTTGTGACTAAAATTTGCCAAATGAGATTCTTAGACAAGGAAGTTCACTATGGTTCTGAAGTTTAGGATTGAACATACTAGCAAATTATACAAGAATGATACAAAGGGAAAGCAAAACTTATATGGATGTTTATAATAGGCTAGACATCAAGCCTGTCTTTTTCTATATAATACTTTTATCCTTGTAATATTTTAGAATATATTTGTTAATTATGTTTTTCTGATGACCTTTATTTTTAATTATGTCAAATTGTATACCTCTTCTTTCTACCCAAGGCAATTATTTTATAATCCATCTTACAGGTGATAAAACAACTGTTACCTTCAAAGAGAAGAAAATCTAGAGATTTTGCTCCACCAACATTTGTAGCAGAACCACATACTCAATCAAATTCATTTGTTGGAACGGAAGAGTATATAGCTCCAGTAAGTTTCTATTTTAAGTTTTTACCATATATTATGTTACCTCTAATTGCTTTAATGCCTTCATTTGTTTTAAAGTAAATCAAAAGAGCAAAATTTATTTTGTTGTCGTTTAAGATGCCAGCTCAGTAAATTGGTAAAGGTTTTATCCCGGCCCAAGTGGTTCCCTTCTCATGGATGGGACAAACCCTTCTCATTGTCCACAATTCCATCAACATATCCATATAGCCATACTGGATGTAAGTCCATGTAGCATGGCATTATAAAATAAACCTACATAACTCAACGAGAAGCTGAAAACTAATAACATTAATAAAAATAATAACCAAATACCCAAATAACTGTATATGTTTAACTGCATTGACAATCCAGATAGCTTCTGTATAGACAAATTGGCTAATACTGAAAGAAACACAAAGGATGCAAAAATAACAATCTAGGCCCCTGACTCCACGATGATTATGAAAAACATTACTAATCCAATCATAACAATCTATCTTAGAGCTCTATTATCCTGGTTCAACACCCAAATCACCCGTCTCTAGTAAGTCTACAAGCAAGACTAATAGTTGACAAGAATATACACTAGCATGCAGCGACAAATGTAGTAAAGTGTAACTGTATGTAGCAATATGGTTAGTAAAGTGGAGTATGTAAACAAAGCATGAATACGTAAATAACATGAGGTTTCATTATGTCATTTCTTTACATTATGTTTAACGTTCATGTTTTTATAGTTTGAGCGTGGTAGGTGTGTGGGTTATGCCCCTACACTTAGAAGAAATTAAGTGGTACACAACACGAGAACAACTACTTAAGTACAACCGGTACACTCACCGTGATCAATCGAGTGTGATTATCATAACAAAAATACTTATAGTTGTAAGCCATTGAGTTAACCTAAGTCCCGGATAGCATTCATTTTATTGGTTCATTTAAGGATGTTATATATGAAGAAAAAATTACTAATCTGCAAAGGTCATGCCATGTAAATTAAAACAGCTTCAAAGAAAATGGGTAACTTAAACATAGCATAACATGTGCTACGAAAATTTAAGCATAAGCCTATGATATGAGAATCTAAACATACCATGTGCTATAAAAATATAATCACAAGTGTATGACATGAAAACCTAAGCATAGCATGTGGCATGTACAACATAAGAATCAAAAGTCTATGACATAACACAGAAGTAATTTAAAAGTTAAAAAGGTCAAAGTTCTTCCTCCAATTATAGTGTTCCATTGGGGTCCATCTATCTACAATTTTAGCTTTAGGCATTTACTCAAATAAAGGACTCAATACCCCCTTACTTTCTTATATTAAAGCTTATTACTGACAACATTTCTACTATCAAATTAGGGATTGTAAGCATGATTTCACAGTCGGGGATAGCCTTTATGGGCTGCTGTCCCAATTGACAGAACAATAAAAAGTGGTCATAATCACACAATATAAGCCTCAAAATTTAGTCATCAACTTAACAAGAAATCTCTAAGTCCCCCTTAAGCTTGAAGGACTAGGAGATTAGGAGCTAAGTTACAACCTCAACACCCAGTTGTCCAGATTTGTACGTGTCAAATTTTGCTGCAAAACGCTTCTAAACTCGCATGATTTTGGTCAGTAAATACTACTAATCTCATTTCACAACCTCAACCCACTTACAAGCCTAGCCTTCTTCAAGGTCGACGAGAAGAAAAACTCTATGATTTTAGATTAGCACGACCAAACAATTTAAGCAAAACTAATTATCTCGAAACTACAACTATAATGGTATAAACCCTCGAAGAAGGCCTAACAAGAGGGAAGAGATCCTACCTTCGATGAAGCTTGCTGGAATATGTAAGAGTACCGTAGAACTCTTTGATACAGCTGCTGCCCCGTTCCACAAGAGTGACTATCGCTCTCAAACTTGAAGGTAACATGAAGAACTTTAACCGCAAGGGCTGCACAAATAGAGCATGATATTAGAAATCTCTAATAACAGTCTACCCACATCTTAAGAAACGAGAAGGAATAGCTTAGCTTTACCGCTACTCATAGTGGCCGCTGCTCGATCGGAAAGACGTGCGACTCAGTGCTCGCACCAGAAGAGGCGTTTCTAACCGATGCCCGCCGTCCTGAACACCTCAAGTTGCAGCCAAACGTAGAGATGAAGAATTTAATCAAGGGAAATCCTTGTGAAGACTCACCGTCGGCCTTAGAAGCAGAATCTTGCCTCTAACCCGACAAAGGAGCGACAGGAGCGACGTTGTCGAAAGGCTCTGGAGGAAGGAACTACTTTCTTTTTTCTTTTTCTTTTTTTAAACTTGTTTCTCCTACTTAAGATCGATATGTTACACCTTTGCCAACGGATCTCGTGTCGCTAATTTTGGGGGCCGGACAAATATATCAATTTAAGCCTTCTATTCTACCGACGAATTTACTACGTTTTTTATTTTTATTTTGTTATAATTCCGTAATCTAGCTGTTTCTGTTTTAAACTAATTGAAAATTTATTTTGTGAATGTGTGTTTTATTTTTAACAGGAGATCATAACAGGAACAGGACATAGCAGTGCTATTGATTGGTGGGCCCTTGGTAAGCAGTGAAACTTTTCCAATTGACTGACTTTTTTAATAGACATAGACAAATGCTCAATTTCGATTGCAAAGTACGTGCATGGGATATTGTTTATGTTACACAAATTTAACTTCGTTTAGTTACTAACAGTGTGACTTAAATATTTGGTGCTCCAATGAATAAACGAGAATGAAAATTGGATGAGATGTCCACGAGAGGAAACATACATAAGGTGAGGACATTAAGGGATGGAGTTAATTTTCTTCTTTCCCATTCACTCCTTTTAGCATACCTTGTAGAGGTGAAGCCCTGAATCTAATATCATATCAAAGTTCAAGAGAGAGTTCAATTTAATTCAAAATTTTAAGACTTTTACGTGGAAATCTCTTGATATTTAAGTGCATATTAATATCCCTATTGTGAGACTAAAATATGAAGTTTATTTGCTCCTCGCATATCTACTTTTAACTGCATCCAGTGGATATTTGACAAAAAAAAAAAAATTCCAGGTCAGTGGCTCATACCATTTTCTATAAATATAAGTTGTTTTAATTATTGTTACTAAGTTCTACTATTCTGTACTGCATGTGGAGTGAACAATCTCATTCATTCTTATCGTTTTAAAAGAAATGTTAAAAATGCATGAATCTTTTTCTCTGATTTTTGACATCGTAGGAATCTTGTTGTATGAGATGATGTATGGCCGTACGCCTTTCAGAGGGAAGAACAGGCAGAAGACTTTTGCAAATATTTTACGCAAGGACCTTACATTTCCTAGTAGCATACCGGTAAGAAAATTCTCCACAATCTAGCTGATGCCTTTTTTGAAGTTAAAAAAAAAAAAAATTGAAATCAAGCTACTTCGATTTCATGGTGCATCAAGTTGATGGATCTTCTTCGGGTTATCATTCAGGATCAGGAATCTGGCTTTACAGACTACTAGTCAACTTTCTAAGCAAAAAAAAAAAAAAAATCATTATTCTTCCAAAAATTTGGGAATGGTTAACTGATGAAGCATAAGAATTGCCTCTTCATTGATAATAGAATATTAATGTAGCGAAGAAGAACAGAAATACAGGTCAAGAATATTTTTGATAGGGATTTTCTATACTTGTGTGTTACGGGTAACAAAAATGGACATGTGTTATGACCATGGAAATATAGGAAATTATTCGAGTAGTAATTTCATCAGCACCCTGCCTAACCATGGTGTAGCATTTATCATAAGCGCAAATAGGAACAGTTAAAAATGCTCATGAATTTTGTCCATAAATTGAACTACTATGACAGTGTGTTTCAAGGAATCTATCAGACGACCATTCTCAGGGCTATACCCTTCTTCTTTGTGAATCCAAGCTTCTACAGTATCTAAGCATCTGTGTCAGAAAACTCAATGAGTTTCAGTGTATAAAACACGAAAAGGCAATCCTTTTTTAATACTGTTTCTCGTATTTTGCAGGTTAGCCTTGCAGCAAGGCAGCTAATACATGGATTACTGAACAGAGACCCTGCAAATCGTTTGGGATCAAAAACTGGTGCCAATGAAATCAAGCAACATTCCTTCTTCCGCGAAATTAACTGGCCTCTTATTCGTTGCATGGTAATTTTTCTTAAGGAAGTAAGCTTACAATACTTTAGAGTCTAGAAAGGTATCATAGTAAAGTATCTAATCGATCTGTTTGTATTTTCGCAGACACCGCCTGAGCTAGAAGTTCCACTTCAGGTGATCGGACGGGAACCTGATTCCAAGGTGAAGGATACACAATGGGCTGACGAACAAACGCCTATTGATTCTCTAGATAATTTGTGAAGTGAGTGCTAAACCGAGTTGGATACCTGAATTTAGTAGAATAGGCACATGAAATTAGCAAAATCAACAGAATTTTTTTTTTTAAAAAAAATAGTATTTGTCATGTCAAATGGGGGATGATACATTCCTTCTTACATCATAAATGTTTCCGCTACTTAAGACGTTTTTTTTTTATCATACTGGATTTTCAAAATGCATACTCGTACAGAAAACATGAGCTATAGATTGGAGAACAAGGAAATAAAGCCACTTCGTCTGTGTCATGATCAGATTCCAGCTATATACATTTTCTAGCTACTTTGCTGTAGTTCATGTGTGATTGTCGATCTACACACAAAACATCTGAGAGTTCACTAATTTTGTATCTGAATTATCGGAACAGGCAACAACACACAACTAGCTTATGAGGCTCAAGACTACCCAAAGCTCTCGTATCTCACAAATGATTGCATGGCGCTACTCCTGAAAGAGAATGGGTTTCAGACCTGGATAATTTGGAGGTAACAAGGAAAACGTAACTATCGTGTATAGAATAAGGAAGCCATGGTTGTGCCATGGTAATCATATCTGTGTAGAGTAATATTTGCAGTTAATGTAATCAAGTAATGCTCAAGGAGAGATTGATTCCTAGACTGTTGAATGCATGAGATTTCATAAACCACCTCCAAAACAGAAACAAGATGAAATTTGTGGGTTATTGAGGCACATGTATA
>JBAMHZ010419595.1:0-11760 GCA_037177395.1 Alpinia galanga
TTTCTATGATTTCACCGTGCCTTGTAGGGGAAATGACCTGCAGAAATTTTAGCATTGTATTGGGTGGTACTATAAAGGTACCACCATTTCTTGAGGATGGAGCTACTGGTGTGGTTACAAATGAAAATAGAGATTCATCAAAGATAACATGTTTAGATATATATATACGCCCTGTTGGTATATGTAGACAACGATACTCATGGTGAAAATTATTATAACCGAGGAATACACATTGTTGAGAACAAGGATTAAGTTTGTGTTTAGAGTAGGGTCATAACCATGGATAACATGTGCAACCAAAGATACATAAGAACAAGAAGTTGGAATGTCAATTATAAAATTTTTCTATGAGATATTAATGTTGAAGCAATGGGTGGGTAAACAATTGATAAAATAAACTGCAGTGTGAACAGTATCATCCCAAAATTTAAGTGGAACTGAAGCATGATTAAGAAGAGTTAGGACAGTTTCAATTATATGACGATATGTTACCTCTATGCGGAACCATTTTATTCAGAAGTGTAAGGACATGAGACTCAATTAAGAATACCTGAGGAGTTGAGATAACAATGAATAGATTAATATTCTTCACCCCAATCAGAGTGGAGAGAGAGTATTTTGCAAGCAAAGTAATGCTCTGTATGCCTTTGAAATTGATAAAAAATATCAAGAATATCATATTTTCATTTCATGTGAAAGACTCAAGTAAATCTACTAAAATCATTAATAAAAATCACATAATAAAGAAAACCTTAATTTGACAAAATAGGAGCAGGACCCATACATTAGAGTAGATTATTTCTAAAGGACAACTAGACATATGATAAGAAGTGTGCAGGAGTTTGTCTGGTAGATGTAGTACGACTTCGGCATTGGACAGCCTTTCAGGGATGGCGCGACTGCGAATGCCGGGCTGACACGCTGGAGCTATAAGCACTTCCTTGATTTATCCAGGTGGTTGGTGGAGACCGCTGGGGCTCTGACCTCTTCCAGCTCTGCTGTTGAAGGGGCGTCCCCGAAGGGCCGTGGGGCAAGGCTGACCATCCCCAGGGATTAGTCGGACCGAAGGTTCGGACACCCTGGTGCTAACCAAAAAAAAGAGGAAGAGGAAAAAAAACTTGATTAGTAACAATCAAATATGATAAAATTTATTTAAGTATAACCAATAATATAGTAAGAAATAGAACTCAATGGTATAAAAAGGATTCACACAGTCGACTTTATCTAATGGAATAAAATTTAATTCTTACTGGTCTCTCAATCAAATTAAATATTTAAAGAGAATATAAGCATAAAAAATATAAATTATAAAAGTATTTTTTAATCTGAATAATTTTAGTTAAAATCATTATATGAAAAAGGTGAGAGGGGCTTCTATGAAAAATTAGCCATGCATTTTTTAGTATTTTAATTTTTGCGTGTGTGATTTAGTAACTCGTTCATCAAAATAAGTTAAATGATTTATTTTTGCGCGGCGATGATTATTAAGTAACATATTTATATTATTAAAATAAAAATTAATTTTTGATGAACATATATTCTTAGAAAATAAATTCTCTCATTTGAATGACTATTTATTTCTTTTCATATTGCTATGGATAAGAAGTGTTCTGGATAAACATTATCATCTTTTGCATCGATTATATATTTTTGTGTGAACTCTTGTTTCTAAGCCTCTTATCAAAATTCGAAAAGGTGATAGGGGGTTATATGAAAAATATACATCATCTTGGGTCTTCCCTCCCGTTAAATGGGCGGCCATAAATCCTATCGCTTCGTAGTCTACACGTGTCCGTCGGCGAGCGAGATGCGAAGCAGCAGCCATGGAGGTCGTTAGCCTCGAGCCGCTCCCTAGGGCTCCTCTCACTGCCCACCTTCACCCCAGGTTTACTCGCAGCTGCTCCAAGACCCCCAAACCCTCGCATCTTCGCGTCATCTCGGATTCTTCCACCGGCCGTTTCTCTGCCCGCCCAATCGCCTCCGGCGCTTCTCCCTTCAATCCCTTATGCCTCATCCTCCACTCCTTCGGCGGGTTCGTCTTCTCCCGTCTTCCAAAGGCGCAGTCTTGGCTCCATGGCGGTTTTCCCGATGGCTGCAAACGGCAGCGAGGGGGCTTTCTGTGCTGCGGCGGTATCGGGACGTTTCTGATGAGCACCACTTCGGCCGCATCCAAGGACCGGGTCAGCCCATTCCTGTGGACGCTTGCCGGAAACCCAACTTTCATATCGGGTCTCGTCGCGTGGTCCCTGGCTCAGACCATCAAGATGCTCCTCAACTTCTTCTTTGAGCGGAGGTGGGACATCGGGGTGCTGTTCAGCTCGGGAGGGATGCCATCATCGCACTCCGCGTTGTGCACGGCGCTCACAGCCTCCGTGGCTCTGTGCCACGGGGTGGGTGACTCGCTCTTCCCAGTGTGCCTTGGGTTCAGCCTCATTGTCATGTATGATGCGATTGGTGTCAGAAGGCACGCCGGCATGCAGGCTGAGGTGAGAGTTACTGTCTTTCGATTCAGTTACTATTCGCCAATAGAGCAAGAGGATACATGGCATCTCTCTTGTCGACAATTTAAGTGATTATATGTTTCTCCATTATGCTATAATTGTAGGTGACAAGCTGACAACTCATTAAGTTTTTGAGGCAGTGTTCATGTTTAGAGAAGATAATATGTTATTGTAATCATATATGATGACCATTAGAAGGTATATATTTGGACTCAACATATACTCTTAAATCTTAAAAAGACTAATTTGGGATTAAACTTACATGACACTTAGTATCCAATGCTCTTTACGATCACCTTCGAGATGGGGAATAGATACCTTATTTGTTCAACTTGTAAGACAAACTAGAAAATGTAGTTTCACAATGAAACAAAATTATAATTCTTGCATGTAGGTGAAATAAAATTTAAGAAGCTAACAATTTAAGTAATTGATGATCCCATCGACCTCTTAGATCAGTAAAAGCTCTAGATACAGTTGATGGAGTCTGCACGAGAATATTCCTTCAACCTCAAATCAGCACATTGACAAAGAGAGAAGAGCAAAATTGAAACGCAGATGGAGAGATCTAAGGAATAAGTCATTAGAGTAGGCTTCTTTCTGAAGCAGATTATACAACATAATGCACAACTATTTGAGGAAAAAAGGAAAACAAATTGATGGTTCTAAAGGAAAGAAGGTTATATATATATATATATATTTTCTATTCAAGTTCTTGAAATTGAAAGAACTGCTCAACCCTTTGCTAAAAGTAGCAAATTAATAATAGATGGAATAGCATAACTTGATGCTTTTGTTTTAAGTAGCAAACTGAGAACATGACTTTTCTCTCTGAACAAATTGTTAGTAGGTAAATGATCTAAAAATCTAGAGGAAAGAAAGAAAATTGTCAAACAGATACACTAAAAGAAGGAAAGGAAGAGGAGATAACTTAAGGACACAATGTCTCTTTTGTTTGAAGTAGCAAACGGAGAGCATGATTTTTCTCTTAACAAGTCGTTGGTAGGATTAGTAGGTTATAGATCTATAAATCTAAAGGAAAGAAACAAAATTGTCAAACAGATATGCTGAAAGATGGAAAGGAACAAGAGATAGTTTAAGGAAACAATGTTGCGGAGGTGAAGTTAGAAGAACAAGGGAACGAGGGAAGAAAATGCCTGCAAAGAAATATGCACTGATTTTGTGGGCTATTTTGTCAACCAAACAGCTATAGAGTATGATATGTGGTCAGAAGAGGTTGTGATTCACCATCCATTTGGTCAAAAGACCAGATCCAACTAAGATAAGGAGGCGGCACTTGAGCAGTTCAGGTGGAGGCATCTTGTGTGAGGGAAGGTCGAGTGGCAGCAACTGCCTCCCTCTAAGGGGAATGTCTCTTTGGAATTCTCTAATCTTCTTCCTAAGGGGAATATCTCTTTAGAAAAACTAGATCCTTTGTTATGTTAAGTAGAGCGTTGAGGATGCAACAAGGCCTTGGCCTTGCCTAGATGAGCAAAATGCATCTTAGCATGCAAGGATGCAAACAATTGCCTCGTCTCAGATTTGGAGTCGATGCTCAAGATGATGCACACACAGAATGCAGAGAGGGCATCAAGGGCATGGTTGTGATTAGGCTATTGGCAATGGAGGCTTTGATGTGAGTAGAGCACCATAATGTGTGATGTAGGGGATGGACCTGCAGTGACTGATCGTGTTTGGGAATTGGGATCTTGTGAACATGGTTTGGGTTGGCGACTAATCATGAGCAAGAAGGAGATGGAGGAGATTAAGGTAGGACAAAAGATGAGAGGGAAAACATGTTAGATGCAGCCTTTCCATAAGGGTAATACTTTTCTTTTTGGAAAATCCTGAATCTCAAAGGGAGGTTAATACTATGTTAACTTTGAGGAAGAAAACATGATAATGAATTTGTATTAGATGATCATTAAAAATGTATTCACAGGACTGAATTGAGTCTAATCCCAAACATATAATGTACGCAACATATAATGTTGGATTGAAATTGCATGGCTCATCAACTAACATACACAACCATTTATTTTTGACTTTTTTCCAATCATTGATTTGTCACACTTGCAAGATGAACTGAACTGCATAACAAGAATGTGATGAGGGTTTTAATAATATAATATATTATTTAGTGTCAACATGATGCTTGTCACAATGACATTTTTTTTTCTAGGGAAAGTTTGGATGAACTTAATGCAGAATCTTGAGGTTTTAATAAATTGAAAAGATGTTGATTGTTGAACCAATGTGGGATTTTGACCCATTATAAGGTGCCATATGACTCGTACTCAGGATTTAGGTGATTGACCCACTGTATATATTTTCCTTGGGAAGTGTAGATGTAGTTAAGTTTGATTGTTGATTTTATTTAAACTTATTCTGATGTTTGTGCTTCCAAGTGGAATTATATTATAGGAATGAATATTTAGTCTAGGTGTTAGTGAATCAAAGTGGATGTTTACCACCGAAATGAATTTGTACTTTCATTACATTTCATTAATTCAAATCGAATGCGACAGCTAAACTTGGCAAACAAAATCCTAAACGCCCTACCAGATTGGTAATTTGCAACTTTGTACGATCTATCTGAGTACTCAAGCAAGGGAGCTCGTTTACAGATTTTTCAGCCTCATGGTCCTCCTTGATTACTTGATAAATTATGAACAAGCTGGTTTACTAGGGTGGAATGTTGGGAGGGGAAGGAGAGGATCCTAGTATCTGACATGTACACATGGAAGAGATGAAACTATGAAAATTTTCTACACGCATGGATGTGAATGTACATGGTAACCAATATTCAGGTGTAACTGTGTAAACACTAATAATTTGCTTTTCTAGTTGTTTTCCAAAGGTATTATTTGCAATTTTCATTTATCTGCTTGTGCATATCTGAGGCTTCAGTAGGCTTCAGTGAGACAATAGACTTGTTTTCTGCATGATAACAATCTTTTAGTTCCTGACAGATGTTTCGGCTTTATGTCGTCCAGGTACTTAATAAGATCATTGAGGACTTATTTCAAGCTCATCCAATCAGTAAAAAAAAGCTTAAGGAGCTCCTGGGACACACCCCATCCCAAGTCTTTGCTGGTGCTGTATTAGGCATCTTAGTCGCATGCGTTTGTTGCCACGGTTACATTCTTCCCATTTAAGTCCAATGGAAAAGCACACAAAATGGTCAGTTTTTGTTGGCATTATGGTAAAACTTGTTTCAGAAAAGAATAATCTTGAGATGTTTTTACCCTGTCAAGCTACTTGATCAGCACATTTCGATAATTGTAGTTAGAGAGCAGTATTTTGAGTTGAAACCTATATGTCAAGAGTGAGAATCGATGGAGATATCGACATGATACTAACTTGGTGATTCCATTCTTACATATTCAAACATGTTGTCCATTTACGTGTCTGAGATTTTATTGACAATTGATGTTCCAGTGAATATGATATTCTTTGCATTTAAAAAAAATTGCAACCTATCTCTTAATATTCAAGAATCTTTAATTGGAGATGTAAAATTAAAGAGTAGAATTTATTCTCTCCATATCTTAAAAAGCAAATTGAACCTGAGGTTTTCCTATCATTTCTGTTAAGAAGAGATTTGCCAAGAAAATCAAGAACAATCGATTGCCTAACAAGACTATTCGTTCCAAGGAACTGACATAGACAGACAATGAGTATCTCATTTGCTTACACCTCAACTTCGAGCGTCTAAAAGCAACATTTAGAATGGAGAAGAAAGTGAAGCTTCATCTTTATTTTCCGGCCGGAGAAACATCCTACATGACCCCAGCAAGATTCCAGTGGGTATTAGAAACTGTCCCAGGATAGTGTTACTTATTAATAACATTAATTATTTCTTCGTGCCGCACACGGCCTGCTCTATAGACTGAAAACTTTATAAGAATGTGAAGAACCACAGAGAAGAATCTCATCAATTGTCTCCGTAGATCCACTTCTCAGCATTGCTGGTGTAAGAAACTAATTCGCTTGGAGTGAACCACAGCGCAATTTCATCCTTGGCTGTTTCAGGACCGTCGCTCCCATGGATGATGTTTCTGCAATGAAATGCTATTTTATTTTATTTTTCCAATGAAAAGGAAAACTATAGACAAGAAGAAATGCACGGCGTATTGGTCAACAATATTCATGGAGGAACAAAATCAATAATGAATCCTAATGAGATGAATCAACTTATATGCCACAGGTAAAGGATCAAACATTTTTTCCCCCTTTCTTTCTTTCTTTCAAGGAGACATAAATTAAATGGAGTTTAACTTCACCACGAGGGCATTAGCAATACTAAATATTTTCAGTTGGTTACACAAGATATACGCCAAGAGTTTGATCCAACACCCTATTAACTAAGCATCAATCAAGGAGTAACAGCGAAGATAACACAGCGAGTTATGGCAGTAGTTTTTTTTTTTAAAAAAAAAGGCTTCAAAAATGATAAAACAGCGAGTTCTTTTATCAACTCCTCGAGTTGAGTGTTTTTTTGTTTGATCCAGAACACCTTTTGGTAGATTGGAGTCTACCGATCAAGGTCTTGAAATGGGGCAAAAATCACCTAAACCTACTAAAATTTTCTTTATGCAAAATAATATCCTACAGACGAAGATAACACAAAACTTAGCCATTGTATTTGCAAATGTTTATGCCAATATGTCATCCTGTGTGCCTTCCTCACAAGGTGCAGTTTGTGATTAGCCTGCTTTACAAAATAACCTAACCAAATAGGATATCTGGAATGAAGTGTACTATTTGCCTACTTTTCCAATATATTTTTTTCATATTAGCTGTAAAACCATACATTTGAGAGCACTTGAATGAACATAAAATAAAAACTTTTCAGCGCATACCTTCCAACAACAACAGCAAGATCACCTCTGATTGTACCAGGTTCAGATTTTTGAGGATCAGTAGCACCAATTAACTTTCGACCATATTTTATGACCCCTTCCCCTTCCCAAACCTACAATTAATTGTTGATGGAATAAATTTCAGTAGATGGAAGAATAGCAAATTGTGAGTCCAATTGGGTTAGAAATGAAATCTCACTTAAATATCATAATAATCTTTGATGGAAGGTAACATGGCTGTTATCTTACCATAGCAACCACAGGGCCTGAGCTAAGAAAGTCACAAAGGCCATTAAAGAAAGGCCTTTCTTTAAGATCGTGGTAGTGTTTCTGGGCAAAATCATTGGTAGGAATCACAACCTTTATTGCCACAAGCTTAAACCCTTTCCGTTCAAAACGAGATATAATCTCTGCAATCTGAAGAACAAAGAGTAATCAGGTGTAGTAGAAGTGAAGAAGAAATATTATTCAAGAGAGAAATAAAACAAAGTTCAGAAAATAATTTCTTCAATCATATAAGCCGAATTTGCCTATCAAGGTCTACATTGGAGTAGAGCATATGCCATAGTGTTGAGAGAAGTCAAAGTTGCATTGCCAATGTGTAGTTCAAAATTATCATGAATATTCAGTGGAAGAATACTATCTTTATGCATGTATAACAAACTCCATCCTAAGGTTAATTATTTGTTAGACTTCAAATATTTCGATAACCATCTAAGATTTCAAATCATAAAAAAAATTAAAAAACATAATTTTACTAGCATGTTGGATAAACATGTGATCTGAAATTATGTAGGACAGACATGGGAAACTACTACCTCACCAATTTCATCTAGAATAAACAAAACATTAAATCTTGTAAAATTGCTACATTCATCTATGATTATAAATGAAATCGTAAAATTGATAGTTAAAATTATCACATAATTTGGAAGTTATGATAATTAACCTAACATTACAGTTGTCATGACTGATGGATGTTGTAAACATGTTGCCTTATCTCATATCCAACTACAATCTGTTTTTCTTATTTTCTTTATATATAGTCTCAGCATTTGTGGAAACATGTAAACAAGTTGGCCTAGAATTTAGAGATGTTAATTACTAAATCCATCATCAACTTTTGAGGTTTTAATAAAAATGTCACATATTATCAATTTGGTAAGAAATCTAACAGGAAAATTAAATGAACGTTTTTTTTAATTATTTTTTCAAGTGACATCTATATCATTTAAAGATCAAATACGGCACTTTTCTCGAATAAAAATTTATAAAATTATAATAAAATTTACTTATCCTTTTTTTAATCAAATTATATTCAACATGATGTAATGTATTATTCATCAAAAAAGTACCATGCAGAATGTTAAGTTGGAAACATGCTAGATTTATTACAAAATTAAAAGCACGTGTAGGTAATTGTCAGGAAAAAAAATTGCAACATATTTTTCTTTTAAAAAAAAACATGCAAAACAAAGCAAATAGTCCTCTAAGTAAGGAAATTCCATGTACTCGTAAATCTTGGGTTTACCATTCTTGTTAGATAAAAAGGAGCAGGCTGATTGGCAGACGAAGGTAGAAATGAAACATGTAGTACAAATAGTAAAAAAATAACAGCAATATTCAAGTTTCTGCTTATCTGTGGAATATCTAAATGAAAGCTTACCAGCCCTCTTTGCACTCCGTCAGGCTTGATTGCAATGAATGTTCTCTCCAGCTTAAATATAGACCATTGTCAGAAAAAAAAAATTACAACATGGATACATAGCCAAACAAAATCCATCTTCTGCAGATTTACCTCTGCTGCATGTAGCTGTTGGTCTTGAAGTATGTATACTGCCAGCAAACGAAAAAAAGAAAGTATAAATAAGCATGCGACCAACTAAAAGCAGTACGCAAGGAAAAGCTATAATGTTTTCACCTCCAAAAGGACAAACATTAGCATTTAGGAAAAATTCAATGTGTAATGATTCTATGCAAGAATATATATATGAAAATAATACGCAAACAGCATTACATAATGTGTGAACCAAGACAAGAAAATTACACATCATTAGCAAAGCAGTGGGTACCGAAAACAACGAGCATTATGGTCAAATATACAAATTAAATTACGGAATTTAAAGATCAGCGAAAATTCAACAAAGTAACAAAAACATAAATATAGGATGTTCACCTCCAGCAGGAATAGTCAGAGCACCATATAACCATCGAATTGATGTGCTTCTGGGACCAGACTTATCACAAAATGAAGAAAGAGAGCATGCTGATCCTCTGACAACAGTAGTAGTTGCTGCAGCTACTGCGCGCCACTCTGGAGAATATATCAACTTGTCAGCTGAAAGTTAGATTATGGTATGTGAATAATTCGCAGTCAAAACAAAAAACACTGGCATCACTCTCATCATGTTTTTTCCTCAAAATGTTCCAGACTATGTATTGTAATTAAAACACAAATGGCTAGTGAACTGGACTAGTATAGTGCAATCTCTTGCATATAGACTAGGGATCACAATGAACTTAGAAATTGAATTATTTTTGGCAGCGCTGTTATTGATCGAAAATATTTAACAAGCTCCACCGTGACCAAAGGTAGACGTGAGATCACCAAAACAAGGAGGGATGACGAGTCATACAGAAGTCTAAAGAATCTATCATTCACAAAAGAAAAAATGGTACGAAATAAACAAAATAGACCTAAGAATGGCGCTAAGTGATCCAGATATTTGTTATCCTTTACTGTTTGGTTGTACGAAATAAATTAATGATTAAATTCCATGCTTACTATGACATATGCTCCCTTGCTTCGTTCTCTAGTAATAAATGGCTGCTCGGGATCTGTAGAAGCTATTTCTTTTGTTTTGTTTTCTTTTCCAGAAAAGCGTTGTCATTAATAATAAGTGCTAAAAAATTCCTCTAGCATAAGATTAGAAGTACCGTTTATCAACAAAGTGCAGAAAAGCTAGCACTCAAACAAGTATCCTAGTGTTCTGCTAGCAAAAATCGGTAGACCACTGAAAAGCCCAATATCTTTCACGGCAAATTAAAGCATAAAATCTCCAAAATCCCCACAACTATCAAACTAGAAAATTATAGCAAAAGCGAAGAGTTATGAAGTACAAACAAACTACATGGAGCAGTTAATAAATCTGTGATATAGTGGAAGCTAGTAGGTTGATTATGCCCAACAATTTTCTGTATAGTATATTTTAATAAGCGAATAGTATACTTCAATAAAAATTAAACGAACTCCAATTCCAGAGGAATCACAGAAAGAGAAAACAAGATATAGGTATGAAGTTTTTAAAGTAAGACACCAATAATTGTGTTCCCCATTCTATTTATTTCAGAAGCCAGATTAGCCAATTCCATTGTCTAAGGATGGGCCACTTATCACACCGGTACTATGAGCAAGGGCAAGGTGATTTGAGATTGTACTTGTGCCATTGTCAGCAAGTGTCTGTCCAGGGAATCTTATTTCTCCATAGCTAGATCATATTTGTGTACTTCTCCAATTCAAAAAATAAAATAAAATCCCCTAAGCCTGTTTTTTTTTTGAAGAAAGCAAATGTAATTTCCAAAAGCATATGTCCAATCAATTTCTGTTAGCTCCCCTTTTCCAATTCGATTGGAAATATCAACGAGTTCGTAATGGAACAGAGAAATAAGAAACTATTCAACAAATATCTCTAGGTAATGACGAAGAAAGTTAAAGCCCAGACAAATACAACAAAAGCATAAGTCAAATCAGTTTCTGTTAGTTTCCAATTTCCAATTCGATCTGAAACATTTTTTAAAAAAAAAAAACATAATACGTTAAGTACGTAATCACATTTTTCCAAAGAAACGCAACCCAAACGCGAGAGATCGAGATAATCAAGAGACGGACTTTACACTATTCCAATTTTCAAATAAGAAAAAGAAAACAAAGTTCACTTATCTTTTGTAAAAGCAATAAATTTTCACAGCACGGAAAGAAAAGAAACACGAATCTAAAAACAATCAATCAAGCTCCTTTTTAATCAACTAAGTACTCCACACCCCCCCCCCCCAAACACACAAAAAGAGAGACAAAATTCTCTCGTCAGAAAGAACAAACCACATCTCAAAGTCCAAGAGAAGTGCTGCTCTGAAACTTCAACAAAAAAGGCAGAAAAAAAAAACAAAAAACGAGAGAACTCACGGCCGGCAAAAGAAGAGGTCCGAGAGGACGAGAGGAGACTCCTCGCCACCCTCGAGGCAGATCGGAGGATCTGAGAGTTCATCACGGACACAGAGAGAAGAGACGGCGTCGCTGCTCCGAGTGGCTCTCGTCAGTTTACCCGCTGCGAGTTTCCTCCTCTTTTTTTTTTTTTAATAAAGGCTAGGGATATTTTGGACGGGCTCTCTCACTT